>QNGE01002817.1:74513-101970 GCA_008508345.1 Paragonimus westermani | reverse complement strand
GAATCGATCAAAAATGGTGAGATTCCGAATGTTGACCGTTGCGGAAGTCATTAGCATCTGATTGCGCAACCCTGACCAATGGGCTCAAAAGAAATTCATGCGGATACTTAACCTCCCTGGCCCACAATCAATCAAGCCCACGATTTGGGACAGTCGCTGCGTAAATGATACCAAACACCTCGTCCTTAACCTATATTGACCGTTTTCCTGATTCACCCAAGTCACTGTTTTCATACTTATTATGTTGTAATTAGCTTGATGATCAAACACGGAAAACGAATCTTGTTCGCTACTCTGACGTTCTCATGACTTCACTGGGTATTTTTGAACGAGCAGTGAATCAATAGTTAATGCCTCGTGAGACTTGTTATCCCGTAATTTTCGTGAACTGCGTGAAACAGACTCAATCCTTCACAGTTCGCCCCTCCCCAGAACTTCACAAATATGAATGTTCCTTGAACCCACAACACTTAGAAGTTCGCGGACCACTCATGAGACAGACTGTAACTGACAAGGTGTCTTTAAATTCTCACTGAGTTGATGCATGCTAATACAACCATTAAATGCCTATTACCTGTCTACTAATATTAGAAGACAGTTCACAGTGTTTATAGTAATGAACATGTAAATTTGTCTATAAATACCCCTTGGGACTAAGCTACAGGCGCTCACTGGCAGTTAGAGGTTAGATCAGTTATGATTTATATTAATTTGCTGCTGCTAAACATATCAGATTTTTGAAGACAGTTGGTTTTAGCCGCCGCCAGAGAAGCAGTGGACAGCTGTTTCGGTTGTGTTGGATCTCATCAACACCACTTACTTCGAGAAATCGAGCCCATGAACCATGAGTAAGCTTCAGGTGATGGTCCGGGCAACTATCAGCTAGACCGCGGATAGAGAAGAAAGTGCATAGCAAGCGAGAAGAATATTGTGGATCCAAATGTTAGGTGAAAGAGGGGAATAACCATACTTCCACTATGACATCTTGCAAGAATGGCTTTTGATGTGCATTCTTTACTGTTATTCACGCTAGATTAACGCGTCGTGCTGATTCATTTGTGCCTAAGGCGAGTGTGATGCGTGTGCGTGCGAGATCACGGCAAAGTGAGTGAACTGGCAAATGGTTCTGCACGACAGTGAGCTCGATCTTGCGTTCTAGCCAAAAGAGAGTGCACCAAGGTCTACGTATACGAACGGGAACCATTGTAGTGTAAGTATTAAGTCATAAGCTAAGTGATTTCGCGGGTTCAGTTAGTACCCGTTAGAAGCCATGGTTTCAAAGCCGTGCATGGCTGTGGCATCCTCACTTCCGTCCCAGAGAATAGCTAAAGCATGCCGTAATAGATTATCTGTAGAATTAATCTAGAATTTAATCTACCATCTTGCAGAAAAACTATTGTGAATAACGAAGAGAAACCAACGTAACAAGTGGCAAGGCGGTTTTTACAAATGGAAAAATCAACCATCAAAATTCGGCTGACCGATAATTTCACTTCTGATTCCAACCTAAGTACATCGTTGAGAATGAACTAACGGTCTCAGTTCCACAGTTAAAGAATCAGCTGCCGCCGAGCAAATGCTCTCCTGGTTCCAACAAGATAGAATACCACCACATTAGGCGAGATTCGCTTGAGATTGTTTGTATGCTGCTTTTTTAGAAGATAGGTCGGTCGTGGGAGACAAAAGGGTTGCCACCGAGGTCGCCGAGCATGACACCATTGAACTCTTGTCTCTCGGACTACTTGAAGTCAGTCTTGTGTTAGACTATAAGACTGTGAGACAATGGAACTGCAACACTAAAGACCAGTTCCGGGCAATTCCGGAACCAACCTCGGTCTCCGTCTTTAACCCATATTGACCGTTTTCCTGATTCACCCAAGTCACTGTTTTCATACTTATTATGTTGTAATTAGCTTGATGATCAAACACGGAAAACGAATCTTGTTCGCTACTCTGACGTTCTCATGACTTCACTGGGTATTTTTGAACGAACAAAACATATGCGACAAACTATTAGTCCGAGTTGGAATTGTTGCGATTAGGATTTGAATATAAATCGGATTTCTCAAGGGTTTTAGTCAGCCATTTTTAGCGTTTCAGCCCTGCATGTGTTTGCAACTTGCTTGAAGAGATAACTGAAAATATGGTAATAACTTTTGCTTCAGTATCTTTTAGTCTATTTTGCTAAGTTAACAGATAATATTACTGTAGCACTAGGGTATAGATAGTTATAAGCGAACCTGATTAATCCGTTTCCAAACATTATATCTCTACAGTTACTGTTGGAAACATGTGTTCAGAAAACCTTAAAGGTGTACATGGACACAGCTTTCGTTATAGCCAAAACGAATCTTCACTTATTTTTCGCACTCCGCTTAAGTGATTTCGCTTGATAACACAGAAGTGCTGCAGTGAACTGAGCACTGAGACTTTCCAAGCGGAGGAGAAACTCCTAAATGTGATGCCAAAGGCTACTAACCAGAGAACCATTTAGATATCTCCTGCGGAACTTCATACGACTTCGTCCTAAAACTATGCTCGAAGGCAAATGGTAGATACAATCTTACAGCAAAATAGCTGGTGGAATCAGATGCAATGTTGAGGAGATTTATCCATGCGAATCGTTGTAATGCTCCGATAAACTAAACAAAAATACGCAACCTGGCTGTGCTGATCCCCCCAATTTTTGTTCAATAGCAGTTCACGCTAGCCTTGTAGTTTTGATCCACCGAAATTACTATTGTGTAAACAACAAGCGTGGTATTATTATTGTAGATTTAACACTCATTGATGTTCATTTTCATAAATAACTTCTTTGTTGGGACCTTCTCAGTGTCAGAGATGGAACAGGACTCGGCGCAATTGATAATTTTCCTTTTAATTTTATGTAAAATTTCAAACACAGCTCATCAATCTCTATTTGGTTATCACATGCTGAGTTAAAAAAGTGATCCTTCAATAGGAATGTCAGTATTTTTGACACGTAATCTATTTATGATACTTCACTGATGGGTTCATATATATCGCAGCTAGAGAGATACAAACGTGAGACATCATCTTCCTATGTTTAAATTTTGCTATTTCGCCAGCTTCTTTGGGCACAATATTTGGTAGCTGACATGTCGTGCATCTGTTATGGGTTGGCCTCAAGTATATTGCAATAAACTGCATTTGTTTCCCAGTTACTTGTTTAAGTGAGGACAGCGTTGATCACGACAATTAGGCCTACGTGGTTACCTTTGTTGTGTAATTTGAACAATCAATGCGATCCTTAATCGATCATCAATACCAACTCCTCAATCAGCACAGCCTAGCTAGCTTACCGGTAAGTGATCGTATCGACAAGCCAATTAGCGCAACCAGACACAACCATCGATCGATTGGAGACTGTTAACTCTATGCGTTTGGGGAAACAAGCTCACTAGACGGTGCTCTTCAGAGCACGCAGCATTCGAATCTTCCTGATGTGAGAGTTTGCAGGGGATCACATTTAAATATCGTCTTGTTGATTTCCAGCCAAGCGGTATTATCTCTTGTACATATGTTCAACTATTCACTATCGCATGCATCAGATTTTCTGCCAGTATAGACTCTTTTACATCTGTGAGTGAAGTGACAGAGTACTTATGTATCGCACGACAACCAGTAGAGGGAGCAGACCTTCAATTGTAATTGAGATACGCGGCTCAACTGTCAAGCCATGGCAAACTGTAGTATTTGATGAACGTCAGTGATTGTATGGTGATGTTGAAAAGTACGTGAGTGTTAGGAATCGTGGATGTAGCAGTCTCATTTTAACTCCTCAATATGAACATCCATAAACATCTCCGAGTATGCGTTCGCGCAAAAACCTAGTATGTAATTCTGTTCTAGCGGACAATTATCAATGCATGCATGCCGTGTTCTCCGAAACAGTGTTAGTCCACCGCCTCGTTCGCGAGCAGTCGGTGCAAAAAATGAAAGCTACAAAGGTTGGCTGCTCAAAGTAACCCTGAGTGCGTACTGGGATCCGTTCACAGTAGTTTCAGCCTTTGTGCGACCTAAATGCCTAGCAGGCATCTTGTAAACAAGGTAGATATTGTTAACAAAAAATGGTCTGGTGAAGTGATATGCTTGTTGGATCACGAAGTCGCATGAAATGGAAAATAACAGGGAGATGGTGATGATGAGTTATTCATCTGTCTGATGACGAACGTGGGGTAACCGCTCCTTAGTTACCTGGGCCATCTGTGGCTGAAGAGTCGGATGTGCACAGAGTAGGCGGCGTAAGTTCTTCAGAAGTTGATGAAGCAGCTGCGTGGATAATGAGTTCGGTTCCTTGTGCCAGGATGCCTAAACAAAGTTGAGACGATCAATACTCACAGTTTCATGCTCTCCAAGAAGTTCGACTGTAAAACATTTGTCGGCTCGTGAGATCAGTTTGAACGGACCGTCGTAGGGTGGCCGAAGTAAGCGCCGAACCGTGTTACAACGAGGGAAGACGAACGTGAAAGTTTTCGCGTCCTTGTTGAGTTGTTCAGACCAGGAGTGCTGTGTGAACGGAAGCGTAAGAAGTGCTTCTATATGGTATTTAAGATGACGCGCGTAGTTCGACCGATCAAGTAAAAGTTGGATATTCTGGTTGAGATAATCACCTGAAAGATTCAGTGTCCCGTAGATCACTATAATCGCAGAACATGTTCAGAACGTATTCCTTAAGGTCGAATCTGATCCTCAGTAAAACAAGCGGAGATCGGTCTACACAAGTTAGTGTTGACTACGGTATAAGTGATGCTTTCGGTTGACGGCGGAAACGTTGGAGAGTGTTGGTGAAGTGGAAGAGGTAGAGTTGGTTTAGGAATACTTATGGAAATAGAATACACAATTGCAAAAGACAGTTATACTGAGAAAGTAGAATGCAGACAGATGTATAGTGAAGGTGGGACCCTTGAAGTTGAGCAGTTTTCATAAGGCTTGCACTTTGGGGTCTATATACCTCGTCAACATGCAGTCATGAGAACACAACAACAACCACATTGGAGTCGCCATAAATGTATTGGATATCCGTAGTAAATTGCGCTGCGAACTCGAAATTTTAAGAGTTTATCCAGACTAGAACTAAGGGCGTGAATTAAGGAACTATGGTCTGTTAAATTAGTGAATTTCCTTCCTTCTAACAAATTACGGAAATGCCGCATAGACGAACAGGCAGCTGACAGCTTACGATGAAAGATGTTATATTTGGCTTGCGCAGGCAATAGCACCAGAAAGTCCAATGAAACTGGTCGTAGATCACCGCTGACACATTGGCGAAGCATTACACTGATAGTATGTGTAGATGCAAAAGATAAAAGGATCAGCTCGACCGTCGGCTAGGGGTTGAAACGGGCAATCGCTGTCGCTTCGCTGAGTACATTCATTAGTCTTTGAAAGAGGACAACATATAAGCAACAGAAGAGATTGGCTGGTGATTTCGAATGTTGAGACCAGTGGAATATGAAAAGCCAGTGAGAGACAAGTTTCCACAAACATTAGGAGGTGGTTTATTCGATTCACCGCTCATCCAAACCCTGATGAAACAGACGGTCAAGCAAAGGACCAATCCAAACCTCACGTAATGATGCCACGTCAAGATAAAGAGAACAATTTCAGTGTTTGATCAGAGCAGTTAGAACACGACGACTAGTAGATGCAAGGATTTCGCACTGACTCATCAGTGCCAAATTTACAGTCACGGTTCACAAATGTTCCGCTTTATAAATCGATTGACTGCATTTGTGAACTCGTTGAAATGAGTGACATTTCGTTGCCGCTTCCTACTGGCACATTGAAGGAAACTTTGCTACTCTGTACTGGGAATGTCATTTTTCGTTTTCTCGAGCGGTCCTACCGTCAAATAGACGAAGTAGCCATGAGAAGTCCACTAGGTCCCATCAGCAGACTTTTTCATGCCAAAAGTTGATTAAAAGCTACGGAGATAGAAAAATTATCATATTACAAGCGGTACATCGAAGACATTAATTTTCAGTCGATCTAGACAGATGATAGATAAGCTGGTGCAAAGTCTAAATAACTGTCATCCGCATCTGAAGGTTACATGTGCATCTGAGGTCATTTGAAGCCATTTCTAGACACGTGGTCAAGTTAATGCTTAAACTTCAGCAGCTTCACATAGGTCCAATACAAACGAACACTAGTGAATACTCTGTTCACAAGAGCAAGGTTATTTTCTACGCACAGCCTTGCGGAAGAACTAGACCTGATTAATTCTGTCCAACAATCAAATGGTTACCCCCCAGAATGTTCACAGATAGGCACAGTTGACAAAATGTACCACCTGAAGAGGTGTTCACTGTAGAGGAAAGGAGAGTCTACATAGAGCCGCCTTTTAAAAGTGATTACATCAAACAAAACAGCGATGTAGAAATTCAATTAGGCGAACGTTCAGTGCAGCTGAACTCTGTGTAATCACTCGGACTCAGAAGTTACCAGTGCCTTCAATCAAGGCAGATCAGCTTATCGGTGCCGGTTCACATTGTATTTACCAATTTGTATGTAACTGCAGAAGAAGTTACATAGACAGGACCGAGAGATGCTTGAGCTCCAGAATGAAGGAACATTTAACTGAGTGCGAAAGTCCATGTTACCGGAGAATGGCAGCGCTGCTGAAACGCGTAAACAGCCAGTTTCTTTAGTCGCTGAACACCTCCTGACCACCGGTCACGCTACCGATCCGACCTGTGCACTCAGAATCCTGTTAGGTTATTCTAACCCAAGATTCCCACAGTTTACTGAAGCAGTTGTTGTCAGTCGACTCAGACCAACTCTCTGTGCTCAGAAAAAACTGATCGTGAACTTGACCCTTCCCTGGACTTAATGACTTATCCTAACCCGCTTACTGAATATCCACCCCTCTAGTTGTTTGTTATAAAGATACCCATCCGTGTTACTCTAAATTTGGTACTGACGAGTCAATATGAAATACTCGCATCTACCAGTTTTCGTGTTCTAACTGCTCTGTTCAAACTGTTCAAAGAAACTAACTGTTTCAAAGTTCAGTGTTACATCTTTCGTCAACCTTCGTGTTCTTTGTTCTGTGTTGCATCCATCAGCTTGTAGCTCGTGACTCTTCATGTGTAATTGAGATCAGTCAAGTATAGACTGGGATTCGTTTACTATCGATCTTCATCTGTAAATCCTGGTTCTTGGCTGATGAATAACAGCTGCCCGTTGCAGCCACTCAGAGTTCTCTTCCTTCTTACTAATGCAGGAGGTTTCAACTGAAGTACAGTTCCTAGGGGTACTCAAAGCCCTAGTTCCGTGTACTAAAAATCATTTGTTGCTTTTGGCATAATCAGGGTTGCAGCGTCTGCACCTTAGTGTTTATAGCTTGGTGTCCTTCGTATCTATGAATTGTTCAAGAAGTTCAAGCGCAGTTAAGTCGCACATGACCTCACTAAACTGATGGAAGTTCCATATTTTTCCAAACAGTATAGCACAGTATGAGGGTAGATTTTGTGCTTATCGGATATACTACTAGAGATCATAACACCCTCGAGGGAAGCGAAGATAAACTCCAGATCGCGCCTGACTTGAATCGTGAAGCGTCAGAACGACTGGACTGCATTTCAAAGATCCAAGATCCTTCATAGAACTTTCTGCACTCCAAATGAAATTTTGCTGGTAGTCGCAGGTCAAAAATAACTTATAAACGCGAGGGATGGGGTAATGATCTGGTAAGATAGCGTTGTTCAGATCTCGAAAGTCGTTACGCGACGTCTAACCGCTTGATGTTATTTTTGGACCGTGTGTGAAGAAGACTACGCAGTTTTGAATGGATGCATAATTCCAAGCTAAGGTATGCGGAAACATCTGGCCCTAGAAAATTAGGGTTTTTCAAGGGGGAGGCGTCTGGGACTAGCGTGCGGTCATGGGTTGCCGCTTGGTTACAGTGGTGCATACCACGTCGTGTTTTGAAGAAAGAAATTAGTATGAAGGGATCGAAAGTTGTAGGTGTTGTTTGACACACCGCGACTGTGAAGAGATACTAGGCACTACCTTGTGGACTGTAGTGGAATTCATGTTTGTTAGTTCTTCAAGTTCTCAAAGAATTCATGCTGTGAGGCTGTATCAGCCTCCGAACATATTATTGCAGTCCGGACGTCTGCCAACATCAAGGTGCAGCGGAAGAAACGTCGTCACCGAAGGTCGAGAGTTAGTGAACACTGATCGCACATGTGTATCCTCGTTCCGTTGATGGCTCGTCAAACAAATTACAACGCCGGCAGTCACTTGTAGTGCATGGCAATGTGTTCAACTCAACAAAAGTTTGTTAGTAATCAAAAAGAAAAGAAAATACTCCGCGAATTCTTAATATACAAGTGAGAAGAAAAATGGAGAATTAATAATCAACTGTGATGGAATATGCGAATGACAACTACTGAAATAGTCATACAGTGATACAAAATTGGAGCATCTAGTTGTCAGGGTATCAGAAAACTAGAGGACGCACTTCAGTTGGCGCTGAAAAATCCCACAGAAGAGGAGGATACGCCTTGACTCTGTCTAGTTTGAAATATTTCATTTGTTGTGACTAAAATTATGCCCCGTTCGTCAGTCTCTGCACAGATGCCTGAAGTATCTAGTTGTTTCCACGCACGCCGAACAGACAATTTGATTCAAGCGTCCGTATCGGGGAGCACGGAATTTGTAAATTGTAATCTGCGGTAGAGAGTAAACAGCTATTACCCGCTTGCTTTACCTGGATCAGTGTAGTCTACATGTGGATGTCACTTGTTAACTCTGTTCGCAACTACTGTTCAGTTAATTCGATCGACTTACCTACCTATCCTAGCCTGAGGTGTCCGCTAAACGAATATCCATGCTGAAGAAGTAGGCTATTTTAGAATCCTCAAACGAGTCTGGTACAAAATTTCTGTCTCACAGCAAACCAATGAAAAATATGAAGACACTGTACTGGCGGATCTCTTTGGTATTTATGCAATGCAGTGCTTTTCTTCTTGTGGGGTGCCCATCAAAGCCCTACAGAACTTCAAAGATAACATCCAACATTGAACTGGATACTCGATCGGTCCGCATCAAGTGAAGAATGCTATTGGCGTCAGATTTCAGTTTCACGGGAAACTTCAGACTATACTAATTGGTCTTAAACTGATCTACTGGAGGCGTAAATCACATTGATCAGTTCAGAAAAAATTGGTACTGTTGTTGAGCAACTGCCCACACGACGTTATTAACCGACAGAGCACGCTCATCGTCAAACGAAACCAAAAGTATGTGAACGTCCAGCCAAATTCACTTGTGAATAGTCCTCTGATAGTCCGATCGCCTCGAGAGGAGACACAGTAACTGTCCTGTGAAGTTCAATCGAGTCTAGCACGTCCTTTCGAAAGCAGACGACTAGAAAGTCTATGGAAATGGGAGAGCTGCGATCACTCGTATGTGACGTCCAATTTACATGGGAACCAACTCCCTACTACTCATCAACAATCAAAAACCAAAATTATCGAGTAAGTTCTGCAGTGTTTGATCAGTTTGCAAAAGATCATCTAAGGATACTGATCAATTTTGTACGGTCGTCCGGGAAAAAATTTTCTCGCTCTCCATATATTTAAGCACTCGGATCAAAAACATCGTGAGTCATCGGACTTTGAACAATCCACAATTTGCGATCGCGAAGGATGCCTGCCTTGTAAACTTTTCACTCTTTGAACATTCATTCCAAGGTATGAAGAAGTATACAATCACGAGAGTAAACACTGTTCTGCACGCCTGAGGTGTATCCAAATCCTTACCGGTTGTGAATCTCCATTCCGTAAAGTGGCAAGTTCCACATAGTGCATATGCACGTTTCCAATCATTACTTGCACTTCCCGGTTCTTTCGATGCTAATTTCTACCATTTGGCTCCGCACGTTTAATCTTTGCCATATGACTCACCAGTAACAAAATACACTATCCAATAATGCGATATGCACGTGTGGACTCCAGTGCGGAGTAGACAGAATACCCGCATATTTTCTTCTTATTTTCTGTCACAACTCTACCAATGAATCACTGTGTTTAATCCAGCAGAATTGAAACTCAAGTAAACCGAACCATATCGAGTCTATCTTATTTGCTACTCCATGTCGATTGCATGAAAGCGTGCTTATGTCTTGGAACTGCTTCTGCTAAATGTACTTGACAAAGTTGTTAAGAAACCGCCATCAACAACTAGCTATCCTGCATGTTAATCCATCAAAAACATTCAACCAATGTAACTTATTGTATAGGTATTTCATAATATTGTACCTGTTCTTCCCGAACTGTACGTCACAGTTAACCGGTTTATTTACCACAAGCTTTAAACACCCTTTCTCTACAAACTACGAGCATGGTGCTACATAATCGTGCTTACATTCACTCTATGCTGTGTCTTGTAATGACTATACCAACATTTTACGGAGTGATCATTGAGGTGACCGGTGTCAAGAACCGAATGCAGTCATGAAAATGCAGCGAGCAGAGAACGAAGGTCTAACCTAGTGTTACATCAGGTCCGAGTCAGGTGGTCAAAGTTCACTGGATCTGATCGTTTGTTTCGTCGGCAAGTGATTTCTATGGATTAAACGCTAAAAACTACTCGCATATTTTTTGCCCGTCAGCGTGTAGAATAGCGATTTGTTAAATGTTCCAGTGTGTATAAATTCTACGCCATTTCCGTAGTAGAAATTAACCGCAAGAATTGTATGGATCCTAAAGACTAATAAGAATGTTCGTCGTCTGAAACAGCTACTGGGACACACATGACCGATGCTACAACGGCTGCAAACGAAAGTTTTGACACTAATCAAAAGCGCAACGTTGTATCCTTTCGATCGTGGCTGTCTATGGTAAACTAATAGGTTTGCGCGCACTGTTTGTTTGGAGTCGCAAACACGAGAAGCCTATTTTTGATCCGTAACATGATCGTCTATACTGCTACGTATCTATTTTCACTTTGAATTAGTGTGGCGGATTTCATAATTTAGATGAGACCCAACTAAGAAACATCTGAGCTCCGTCTGGATTCCAATGTGTACTAAAAACAGTGTGCCTAAACGCGGCAGGCGCTCTACCAACTGAGTCACGAGGTTACACCAGGAGCTCGGAAATTTCACATCTAGACTCACTTACTTGCCCAACCTACTGTCGTAAAGAATTCACCAAATGACTGACTGACTGTCCGAGCAAGAGGGCAAATGACTTTCATGTCGGTTTGTGCACGGTTTGATCACGAGCGCAAAACGGGGGGAAAATAGTTGCATATGATTTCCGGTCCATTTCAGCCAGTGAAAAGAACTAGTCTACAGATGAAAACAACCCATGGCATATGTTAGGGCTTGTGAAAAAATGGCACCTCTATCCCTTTGATACCGGTTTGTTTTACGAAATGAACGTGCACTTCTCCGCCGCAGAAACAAAAACTAAAACATTTACTTCATCAGAGCAGAAAGAAGACATATATTGCGATATGTTAACATTTCATTTACTCTCATCAGTCGAAAACGTAAAACATGCCAGTTATATACAACAAATATTTAACGACATTTACGGATAAATCAGTAATGCGCACGTTTACAAATTTATGTTTTTAAAGTTTTTCCATCGCGGGACAACAGAATCAGATAGCCGACGCGGATTCGTCTTTGTCCACAGAAAATAAAGATGGAAATAAAGACCTCGAAAAGACAAAAGTGAGTGCAGCATTGATTGATGTCCATCTGGCATCCATTGGTCTGAACATTTTACAAAGCAACACCGAAGACGGTTCGACTTTTGTGAAAGCCAGCGAATAGATGTCGATTTCACGGTCATACAACAGCAACTTCCAGTCTGAACTACTGCCATCTTTTGTTGTGTGACGTGAGTTATCAATGGTTAATGAATGTGTTCTAGGGGGGCCTTTGCTTTCTCATGCCACAATCCTTTATTGAAGATATAATGGCTGATCGTCACAAGGGACATCTCGGCACTGTAATGAAAAAAGACCGTACCTGCTATTGTTGGCAGAGTTTGAAGTCCGACGAGGAAGTGGCCATCAAAGAATAGTCCGCATACCATCATTTAGGAAAAACCGCTAAATCGTTCAAGACCTCCGTTCAATCCACAGAGAATTCTATGGGGTCATGGGAGAAAACTGCGATCGGCATCATGGAGTTAGTTGCAAAAAAGGAACATAACAGTAGCTACGTATTTCTGTACTGAATGTTCTGGAGTCCTCCAGTTTCATGAGACAACTATAATGGCAATCTGAAGTGGTCGCGACATCTTTGTGCTTAGTTCAGCATGCCTGAAGAAATAGCCACTGACGATGAAACTTAATTTCGCAGTGTTGTGCTTGCACAGCCTTTGCTCAAAAGTAATATTCGATACGTGAAAACTGTGCCTACAACCCAGCAGCTAATGGCAACGTTGAAAGCCTTATTCGTATGTTGAAGGAATCTATCCAAAAGAATTTATTTGGGGGAGAACACTGGGGAGAGTGGTTAATAAGTGTTTTGAAGACACAGAATTAGACTCCGAACAACCACAGGAAAAACACCCTGAGTTGATATTTGGGAAGCAAGCACGGACATAGCGTAATGACGCTCACGTCCAAAGTGGAGAACCAAAAACCGATGGAAAGGAGAAGTGAGCAGCTCATCAGATTAAACACAGCTGACCAAGAGGAAATTGTACACCTGGGACATTTGTACGCGGAATTGAAGTACAGACACACTCCTTTGAAAGCTGAGAATGTTTGTTCACCAGATATCTTCAGATTAGAAGATTAGACGAAGGCTTATGCCTAATCTTCTGTAGAAGTGGTCCATCTTCATCCATACCAACACGAAACGAACGTATGAGAGGGTTCACGACAGCCGCTAACAGGAAACTTTACTGACCCAAGCGAACCCGTCGCATCGCGCAGCGCTACTTCATGTCAAGCCGAACTCAGAAGTGTTGTCCCATTTGACCCTGTTTGTAGGTCTCCGCCTGAGAATTGAGTGGCCAGCCAACTGACTAAACAATCTTGTGCACGTGTGTAGGGGTATGTGTTTGTTATCATCGTCTTTTACCACCTTTTCTGATATCTTGGCGTAGTGGTCGGGCTTATGTGCTGTATTGATCCGGCGGGCTATGCTGACCGAGACCTTAATCCTCACGGATTCACCCACTCCAGATTGGCCAAAAGGAAGCAGCCAGACAAAATGCAACTGTGCTCCTTGCGGATGATGTCAGTGTGTTATGTTATCCTATGACTTACCGTTAGCTGTTGTCTGGCCTGGGTTCGGTGTTGTGACTTGTTTTTTATGCAGTAGTGCCTGTCTAAATGTGTAGAATTTATAAATGTACGGCTTTCTAGCATGTGCATAGCTAGTGTAATTTGGTCGTTGCTAGGGTTAGCTGTTTTTACGATTGCCTTGTGATGGAGGCTATTGGGTCACAGGCTTTCAGTAAGAGCTTTAGTCACTCTACTGTCTGGGTCTTGGCGTCCTGGCAATACCCAAATCCCAGATCAACGATGATAATACAGTGTAAACCAAATATCACATTACGTTGATCGTCGCGCAGGATAACCAAGTCACTCTATCTGATGTTTCTCACAGAGTGGATAGACAAAAATATGCTACTGCCAAACCATCCCCCACCTACTCATTCAACATGAAGTCCAGAGCAGACGTCGCCCAGACAAGACTTAGCAACAACACGACCAATCAGAGACATTCCCGAAGGCGTAACACGCTGTTGGATCGATGCAGCATCGGACGTCTAGAACGTCACAATGCACCGATCGCCATGAAACTGATCCGCTACGGCATCGACGTAACAGCTTTTAGTGAGGCAAAGCTTGCGGACCTAGAGAGACACCGTTACAACGCGTAACGACCAAGCGAATACAAATGAACTGCAACGATTCCTACGACGCAATAATACTGTACGCCCTGTAGTCAGCCCGAAGAGCCGATACCCAAGCAGACGATGAAGAAGAAACACTGGTCTCCAGAAAGAGAGCTTTTACTGTCCCAGTCCGAAGACAAATTACAAACACAGCTCTTGCGTATTTATAGCTCGTCAAGCGACGTTGTGAATAATGTTCAATGAAGCGCATCGAAAGCATCCTAGGTCGTAAACCAGCAAATTAGCGTTCAGTATGTAAATCGGCGCGAGAAACAAAAACGCAAAAATTCTGGAACTCGCGTGACGTGAACTGCGTGCCATTGTCTGATAAGATGGTCTCCGGGAGCCCATGTTGACAAAATATTCTCTCCAACACCTGCAATATCTTTGACGTGGTCGGGAGAGATACAGCGGCAATCTCCGGCCATTTGGAATAGGCATCCATAAGCACCAGATAATGTACTCCAGCATAGTCGATGTGTTGCCGAGACCAAGGTTTGTCGAGTTGCGGCCAGGGTACCACAGCCATGCGAGGAGGGTTTTGGCTGCTTGTTGACAGCGCGCACAGTGTTTGATGAACCTCATCCTTACCTCATCCATACCGGGCTAATAAGCGTAGCCTCGTGCAATGAATTTCATTCGACTCACTCCCGGATGTGCGGGGTGAAACTGACGGAGTACTTCAAAACGCAGACGATATGGAACAACACGATCACCAAACATCAAGCAATTGCTCACCACACATAGCGAGCACCGTCTGTTGTGAAGTTGTTTTAATTCCCCGTCGAATTTTTCGGTTGACCAACCCTCTGTGGTGTATCGCATGGCCCGTTGGAGGATAGAGTCTCCATCCGTTGCCTTCTGGATTTCAAGAGCTGTAAGTGGCAAAGCTCTGACAACACTCGTGAAAGAATCGACCTTGTCGTCTGTTGCCGTTAATGCCGCAATGACTGCTTCTCCGTCCGATGTGGGGTAGTCACTAATCAGTCGCGATAAGACATCCGCTCGAACAAACTCCTCAGTTCGTCGGTACTAGATCTCGAAGTCGTAACCAAGGTGAATCAAGGCCCATCATTGTGGTCTGTTGGTTGAATGTGCAGGGATACCTGCTTTGGATCTAAAAATAGACAACAACGGCTTATGATCAGTTAGCGGTAGGAACTTAGGCCCGTAGATGAACTTGTGCAAACGTCGCACTGCAAACACGAGGGCCAAGGCTTCTTTCCCGATCTGACTGTATCGCTTCTCCGCTGGTGTGAGACTTCGTAATGCGTGCATAACAACCTACTGGGTTCCATCGGGAAACGTGTGGAGTATGACAGCACCAACACCATACGCGGAAGCATCAGCAGCATCTGAAGTTTGGGGTTGTAGTGAGTCAACAAGAGATCGGAGCTGAGCATTGACTTCATTTGAGAAAACTCGGATTCACAAACGCTGGACCAATTCCATGGGACGTCTTGTGCTAACAGTCTGTTCAGCGGTGGCCTTATATTATGAAGTGATGGAAGAAATGCCGAATAATAACTAATTAGGCCAATAAATGTACAAAGGGAACTCACATCTGTAGGAGCCGACATTCTCTCGATAGCTTGAATATTCTCCAGATCTGGGTGTCGACCGTCAGCATCAAAGATAAATCTTCGGAACTTGACGGACTGTATGAAGAATTTGAATTTCTCCGGTCAAAGACGGGAGCCAGTCTCCTGGATACGTTGCAGTACTTCTTCAGTTGGTTTGCGCAGTTCCTCTGGAGTCACACCGACGATATGCACGTCGTCTAAATACACTGCTACACCTGGAATGCCAGCCAAAAGTGTGCCCATCAGCTGCTGGAGCTGCTTGAATGGTCTTAATGCCAAAAGGAAGACAGTTATTAGCCCCGTCAATTTAGTCCCGTCAAGAGTGTAGAGTGGTAGTCATAGGAGACGGCTTTCATCCAATTATGCTCTTCGACATATGGAACGCCCGAGAGGTACTTGCAGTACAAGCCGTGGACGATGGCCTTGTCAGAACGTAACCCCTGAGGTGTGCATCTTTGAACTCCCTTGTACGTATGTGTTATTTTCTCTAAGCGTTTTAGGTAAGCTTAGAAAAGAACCAGAATTCGATTTGTGGACATTCTTTGTCGATTGGCACCTGAGTGGAATTTTGGCGGCCGGTGTAGGACATTTTTGGAGGTCAAAATTCTCCTCGACTGACCCTGCCGCGCCCTTCCTCGTGACCCAGTCCAAGTACACGCTTGGTTTCGTTATTCCCACAACACATTTCTAAAAATACTAATCCCTCCAGTCGGCCTCCCTCAGTCATTGAATCTCGGTCACCCGCCCCACACCTATTGTTATCTGTCAGTCCCACCCTCCCTACACTTTGTGAATACGGTCCGCCATTAAACTGTCACCAGCTAATCGGTCTGCCCGAAGCCCGGGTAATTAGACACACATCAGACCGATTTGATCGCATTCGGTCGGTTCGTATAATTAACCCGTACACGTTATTACAGCCCATGGGGGTGACGACCACCGTAGGCGCTCAGCTTTGAACAATAACTACGGGGGTTAATTAAACCGTTATAAGTTCCACTTTTCCATTTGTCTGTCTGTGCAAGTGTTTCAATTCACTTCACCTTATGACCAGTTCATTCACTGCACACATGAACCAGTGTTCGAACTATAAAACGACTAAATATTTTGTGGGCATTCTCATTATTACACTTGGTTCAGTTCTCGTTTTTCGTGTTAGACTAATTAAGATCATTACACGACAAAAAAGATGAAAACGTACGGGCGCTGGCCGTTTCTTAGTGAGTTGATCAGAAAAGGTGGCGAAATTTGCTACAACAAAGCTGTAAAACTAGAATATAGTGTGCAGTGATTTCAAGCATCGTACAAATATACACCAGAAGCATGACTCAATGTACTGTGGGAGGCTACCTAACCCTGTGGCCACCTGTGGGTTAACAGCCCCTACATGTCAGCTAGAATGGAGTGACAGTCTGTATATGGACGCGCATGCTTCACACTCAGACAATTTTTCTGCCGTGCCACGTGATCTGTTAGCACCTTCTACGTGATTACTGTTTAGCCCTTCTGCTCTGAAGGACCAGTGTACATAAGATTTTACCTGAGTTCGCAGGTGAATGTGTGCGCCAGCTTTTTCCAAAAAATTCATCTTTGCAAGAACAGACGAATGAAACAACTCTCTATTAAATATACCAAATGAGAGCTCTTCAAGTGGAGTGAAATGCAATACAACAACAAACAGAGTTGAACTCAAGACTTGCTTTGATGTTTTGCCACGGGAACTAAAAAACAGTAACCCTAGATGTTCTCCAGATGAGGTAACTGAATATGAATAGGTTCGCTTTCTTTAAACAAGTTTACTAGACAGCCCCGTCGCAGTACGCCTCATGATCATGACAAGCTAAATGGTCATGATACTTCATAGTGCCGGCACACATTTTACCAGATTTAGGTGAACTTCGATGTGAACACCATTACCACACTATAAAGTAAGGTTTGGTGCGTAGTCCGAAGGATGAGCAAGTGAATTAATTTATCCTGAGTATAAGGAACTTAAAACGCTTGTGAACACGTTGGTTAGTCTGTTCATGCCACCGACCGCACCACACATGCAGAGGAACGTAAGATTTCAACAAAATTAAGCACAAACGCATTCTTCCTAAGTCAGAAGACTGTAACTACTTCATCAAAGAACGTGTGTGGTGAACTAACCATCTTGTAGTCTTGATCTAATGTAAACTGAGAAACTCGGGAGAATGAGTTCTTAGCATACAGACGGTGGTGGTGGAAACAAGGGCTGGAGAAAGAATTCGAGGAACCTCTAAATGCCAGGATGGAATAAACGGAGTTCAAACTATGTTGATTTACTCGTGACAAACGTGTCCAGCAATGAACCGATACCCAAAACGGGGATAACAAGAGTACCCTACTAACCCGCTTTAATAGTTCATAGGACAAAGTCGTTTCGCTTTTCGTTACGATCATTGTTTAGCCGTCTCAACTAGTTATGTCGTTTTCAACCATGGTAGTAAATTTGTCTTACAGTTTTTTCGCACAGCGTATATATTAATGGGGCTGTATCATGGTTATGTCATAACCCAGGTGTTCGTATGTTTGAAAGAACTGTTATCCACATTGGAAAACGTGCGAATAGACAGAAACTAAACCTGACAACGTTGTTGGATGTCTGAAAGTATCGTAATTATTCTGCTACTTTTTTGTACATTTATCCTTCTTCCATAAGCAGGTAGTTTATTGAGTGTCTTTAAAGAATGCAGAATTATTCCAGAAATTTCATCCAGCCTGCTAGTTGTGGTTTTCCATACCTTCATATCAGTCGATGTAACTGTGCTTTCTTCTCCCGGTTGCCTGAATATTTAAGCAAGTTGATCATCAATCAGAGCTGACCGCAGCTGCTGCACTCCCGTAGATATTTTGGTCAGCGTCTTTTAAAAAGAAGCACTATACTTACATTTCAATTACGTTAAAGCTCGTCAGTAATGCATATATTTCACACGGTCGAAACGAAAATGCCCACATTTTCGTGAGGCAACCTTGTTGACAACTATGCCACAGATCTCACACTAGGAATTTCAGCATTAAGACTTGTTCCTTTACAATTCTTTGAGTATCTTCATGAAAACCGTCTAACCCTTGAGAGATAACAACGAGTTGACTCGTGAATGAATGAATGAATGAATGAATGAATGAATGAATGAATGAATGAATGAATGAACCATTGGCCTATTCGGAACAAAGCGTAAACAGACATATTTTGATTATCTATCTTCAAGCCGGTACAGTTACGTAAGAGGTTTGTAGAGGTAGATCGAGGTATCGATCTGGCTTGTTACAGAGAAAGTAGGTCACTGGCCAGTCAGTTGGAAATGGCTTGGCTGGTACATTACGCCACACTCGTCAACCGGTTTAACCACTTACGACGACCCTCAGTCGGATGGATTTGTGGCCAGGGCAGACTTAACGCCTGAATACATCGCTTTTGATTAGATAATACCGTGTCAAGCAGCTTGATTTCCATAGCCTCGGTAGTAAAGAGTGTCCTCATTCGTGCGTACTCTGACGAGTTACCTGGCAGGAGAGAGACCACTTGGAGGGCTTGATTAGCATTCACCTGGTGCTCGCTTTCAACCATATGTGGATGAGTAACATTGCTGGTGGATCGTGCCTTACCTATGTCCCAACCAACACTAGTGGTGTTGCTGAAATCCTTTCGATGGCTGTCTTGGCTTTTGACCAATTCAACCTGCTTCACAGGAGTAAGTGGAAATGTCATTCTCAGTTTTGTTTCTTTCCTTAGTGTTCTTCTTCAGCTGAACACGGAAGACTAAATTCATTTGTTTCAAGTTAACTACTCCTTGCTTATCGTGGTCCACATTTCAGTGGGTGATGATACTGATTCACTTGTGGTGGATTGCTCTAACTTGCCCTAGGTTAAAATTTTGATGTTTTCTGTATTCATACTGACAGTTTTCAGAAGAAATTATAAATTTTATTTTTTACGACATGCACTTCATCATCCAAACCGGTGTTGGGCGCGGAATAATGGAAACAGTGATTGGTTAAATTGTCATCCGATGTGAGGGAGATAAACTGTCTGTTAACGATCAGCAGCAAAGAAGCCGCAACCATTACTAATAGAACGTGGTAACAGAGACACGTGCCATATCATAGGTTGACAATCCTCGTCGCAATTGCACGTAAAGGACAGTTAACATTTGAAAAACTGGGCAAATGCTTCGTGAACACAACGGTTTATTTTGATAGGTGATATAATTCCAGAGCTATGTGAAAGCTGTCCAGATTGTTAACGATGATAACGTAGTGAATCACCAGTTCAGATTGATGCCAGATGGGACGATACGTTGTGTTGGCGTGTCAAACTCTATATTGTGTCCGAACAAAATGCAGACACACCGTTTAAGAACTTCATTGCTAACAAACTGGTGAAACTGAATTAATGTACTCCTATCGTTTACTTGCACGTAATCGCCGAAAGAGAAAGACAAACTCAAATCTACAACTAGCTCTCCCAGAAAATTCAAACGAGTTGCACCACTTAGTCGAGATTGGTCTCAGAAGGTTAGCAAAGTGAGTAAAATAGAGGTGATTACGAAAACAGGTAAGTTACATTTGCTTTTATAACCTTTGAGATGCAATTCTGAACCGCTGGTTGACCGGTCGTGATTCCCCGTGTCCCAGTCACCGTTGAGCTTCGTATTCAATTCTCCACATCCCCGATTCTCAGGTTTTATAACAAAGATAGACTGACAGTTCAGACCTCATCTATGTGTATCTACTCATTCACTTGTTCCTGTGGAGCAGGTTATATTGGTCGAACGTCAAGACAGCTTTCGAAACGAATCCGAGAACACCATCCACGATGGCTGGGACACGGGGAATCACGACCGGTCAACAGCGCTATTCTCGCTCATCTGGTTGAAAGCGGGCACCAGGTGAAAACTGACGAAGCTTTCAAAGTGGTATATCGCGTGCCAGGCAACCGATCAAAAGCTGTCCGAATTAGAACACTTTGTACTGCCGAGGCTATCGGAATCAGGCTGATTGACCCGATATTATGTCATCAAAAACGGTTTGTTCAGACGCTGCACCTACCATGGCCAAAAATCCATCGGATTGATGACCAACCGGCGCGGTCAAGCCAATGGATAAGCGTGACGTAACCGACCAATCAAGCCATCGCCAACTGACTGGCCAGTGACCTCGTTTCTCTGTAATAAGTCTGATCGATATCTCGATCTAACTCTACTAACCCCTTATATAATTGTACCGGCCTGAAGATGAATTATCGAAAACATATGTTCGCCTATATGTCTTTATTCTCATTATCGTAGTGGGCATATTTGAAACGATTAGTTTTTCGATTCAAAATTTGTGTACTTTGCATGGTTTTTTCTGCTGTGAAGTTGAGGTGAACAAAATAAGGCACACTTAAACCACTGTTCGGATTTTTTGTTCTTATTGAGTGCTGTCCATTCAACACACGGTATTTTTACCAAAAGAGAAATTTACTATTGATCCACAAATGAATAATGAGATTTAGAGGACCTGACCTGGCCTCAAAAGCCTGATTGATTTACTGACACAAAATAGAATCGTTTGGTGTACCATATAACCTTGTCTTTATTTTTCGAGGTCATTTCTGGGCTGTGTTAGAGGTGTGTGGGTAACACATATTGATTTGATACTGATGGAAGTTAAAACTATTACATGAGAATCATCGTAGGTGTATGTCAAACCGCTTCATAATTCCGACCTATTTACTCTGATGGCTGATTGAATTAGAATGTTTGAAGGGTGGGACTGAATCACAGACTACTAGTTAACTTTCATTCAGTCAAGCTTTCTACAAGTAGCACAATGCAAGCTCTCAGGTTACACAGTATATTGTATTTGGCAGACATTTGCGGCTCATTCGCTTCCAACTAAAGGATGCTAAACAAAAAATAGCATAAACCTATCACTTGTCCCTCATACTTCCTTTTTTGAATTAGTTATAATTAACGTATTTCACTGCAGTTTATTAACGGTTCATCAAGTATTTAGTTTTAGATTTGTTCCATCTTTCCTTATTGTCGACCAATCGTACGTGATTACATTCGAACGCGAAAAATTGATCACCAATGGAATTTCCCAAGGGAGACAAAAGTGTCTGTCCCGTGCTAAACTGCTGACCAGTATAAATAATGTACTGACTTTCCAAAGAAACAAAACCAGACCGATGCAACTAAATGCCATACAAGTATACAAGACTTTTCGTGTGTGACTATTTTTGTGGTGAAGTTTGAATCAAATATGAACAGACTCGAGGTTAGCCACGTAGAGTCTCAGTTGTTACGCAAAGTCCCGTTGACATCAAACTCCCCGCTCAACCCCCGCCGTCTAATAGATCTGAAGGATAGTTCAACATTCACGTGTGAGATGCCATCTAGCGCCAATTCACTACATTTATCAAGACCAGAAATTGATCGACGTCCATCAGATCAGATTCTACACGTTCCGGCAGTGGAACATCGTTTGTCCGTGCAGTCTTGTAAGCCGTCGCCTTGTGGTAGCAACCTTGAACTCTTGAATTGGAGTGAACAACATCATGGCTGTTGCATGCATTCGATGAAGTCGAGCGACAGCTTAATTAATAAACACCGTCTCGGTTCCCACTATGGTCGGCCTCTTAGTAGTAATGAAGAGGAGGTGGCTCGTGCGACAGCACACGCTGTCGTAACTGCCAGTGAACGTCAGTCAATAACGGCTTTGACGGAGATTCCGCTGGAATTTTATCAGTTTTGGTCTGAAAGTACTTTATCTGATTGGTCCAGGTCAATTTCTACTAGGTTGTGGAAAGATGCGAAGCAATCTGATTCAATCGGTGATAGTCAGGTTTCCACAGCACAACAATCGCGCACTGGTCAACATTCCGTTGATTCATTACTTCCCGAAAAATTGCATTTAAGAAGGCACAAAAGTGCGCTACGTATGCGCCATTCGCTGGATGATGAGACACCAACTTCGTCACTGAGCATGAGGATAACACAGCGTTCAGATGTTGCGGCATTTGTACTGAAGCCGTTTGGCTACGGCCATAGGCTTTCTACGAAATTCCCAGTTCATTCTTCAAATGACCCTAGACTACCTAATCGGACATCAGATCTTCGCAGCAGCCCAAGTTTAAGGCAAATTGCTGGACCTACAGCTGAACTCTGGGGTCATCCAGTGCAACGAACTACCGCCAGTTTAAAAGCGGGCAAAGGAAGTCGGTCGCAGATCAGCTTTTGCAAAAGAAAACCTCTTGCAAAGATATGTCGAAGTGCATTTTCTATGTTGGGTGAACCTAAGAACGTAAACAAGTTAGACACAAACAGCAAAATTGTGCAATCTGACGTTGATGTTAAGAGAGATGAGCTGAGAGCCTGCGACGAAGATGCGGACACATGTAGTCTCACGACATCAGAAGAAAAGCCCAGCACCTCGTCTTATCTGAAAGAGCAATTCTTTTCGTTTTTTCAACCAACTGGGAATAAGTTGGCCATGAAATTGTTTGGCACCAAAAGGGCGCTAAACAAAGAAAAAGTACGGCAAGAACGGCATGGCAAGTGGATTGTGCATCCGTGCAGCAACTTCCGGTAAGTGTACTCCGTGGTGTTATGAGGAAATTTTTCAGCCAATCTGCCAAACCGCTTAATTTTAAAAACTCGTATTATGAAGCGAGCCGAACCATTCAACATAACGAGCGTGTCGAAATGCTAACTATCTGGAAATATGAAGTATTCTGGGCTAACTCACCATGTTCGTTTAAGTATAACATACCATTAAGTGCATTAAAAATCAGGACAAAATAGCGCAACTTACATGAAAACAAGGAAAATTTCCACAAGACTTGCAGAGTGAACAGTAACTTCAGGGGAATTCTTATTTCAAATTAAGCATCAACAATGTTGATCTCAGCTTTTAAATTCAGATATGCCCTTCGTTTAGCCTGTTTTAAAACGTGAACCGTTTGTTTCTTCATCTATTCATTCAAGAATATGCTTTACCATTCGAATGGGTGTTTATTTGTTCTTTCTAGGTAGAAGATACTACAGCCATAGGTGTGTTGACAGGCACGGTAGGAGCTGTCAAAACTCGGTTTGATCATCCACACTTCGTGAAAGCTTTTGTCTCCTGTAAAAAAGCGCCAGACTCGAGTTTCATTCTAACTAAAACCTATCAGTAGCATGTATCCTTGTCCGGACTGGAATGTCAACACCGGCTCTCCCTGTTGTACGACCGTTGGGTTATCTACAACTCTAGTAACCCAACCACAAAGATTACCAAACAATCAACTGCATATATTCACATTCAAATTTATATATATTTATTGTTCAGACTGCCAGATCACGTCAAGTAGGAAGGGATACAGAGGGGGCCTGCTCATTCTTGTCGATGACCCCGTGATCGATGATTCTTTGAATATAGTGAATTTACGCAGTGTGTTAGTTAGACTGCAGGCCGGATATTTACACTACAAGGTAATTATTTGCAGTCGCAAGTGAGACGATTGATAGACGCTTAACGTTCAGAAAAACTCAAACTCCATTTCGTGACAGTGCAATCAACCAGTGGAGGGCAAAACAGGTCAGCTACCGGAACACTGTACATCTCACTCACTATCAGTCAACTAGTTATACGTTTCAATGGCGTTTTATTCCTTGATCCTGAATCAACGTATGACTGTGTCTGAACTTATTTCCCAACAAGTGCCATTTATTCTCGATAATATTTCTGTAGCCGTTAGTTCTTGCAATTCCACTTCACATTTCTCTATAAGGTTTTGGATTCATGAAAGGCGGGTTTGCTGCTTCTGAGTGTTTTACAGAACTGAACAATAGAGCGAACGCTTCTGGCGACTCATGGAATATAGTCGTTTCAGCGTTTCAGTTTAGGAAAATCGTGGTTCATTCTCATCATGAAATCTAGTGTCTCACTAGAGAAGTTTTAGCACAGTTTAATGGGCCACCTAAGACGACAATTGAAGTAATTTGGTTTTTCACCAGGAACAACGAATTTCTTATAGTTGTTTATTTCAGTCGATTGCACGATAAATGTAGTTAGCTTTGATAACTCATCTATAGTTAATTTCTTCATAGTGGGCTTCACGGATATTTTTGCTCAACTGAATCCTTTGGTCCACGTAAAATTCCCCAAGGAATAAAGATAAATACCATAAGACAGTCAAGTCTTCCATCCGCCTGCTTTCGCAGTATAGACAGGAGTTTTCAGTATGTTAAGAACAGCTAGGCGATTTTTAACAGTCTTTTCAGGACGACGACTACAAACCAGAATCGATGGCTTTACGCCAATACTAACGTATTTTAAAAAAGTTGAGTTTAAGTTGTTGTTGATACCCAATGTCTGGGAGTATACACTAGATCAGCTTTGCTGATAGTCCGAAAATAAAAAAAGCAGCGTGTGAACCACATGTATAAAAAATCACATTCTAACAGAGATCTGGAAACATTTGCAAGTAGAACTTTCAGCACACCAGTTGACGAAAAGCGCAACCAACTGATGTTTTAAACTAGTTCACTTGCAAATTGGTCCAGTTGTTTCCACAGACTTCGTCTAGGTGAGCTGTTGTTTGGCATATTTAAATTTTCAAGTGAAAAACAACACTTTCCCAGAACAAATCTCAATCAAACGACCACATGACTCACGTTAACGATTTATAGTCTGCCACGTTTTCCCGCAAACTTGCATGTGTGTTCTACAGAACAAGTTACGCTTCCGAAAATGTGTCAGAGGTGCGACTGCTGATATGGGAGATGTATAACCACATCAGCGCCAATCACTTAACGCATATGTTACCGTTCCAAACCCAAGCCAACGAACGACACTTCCTGAACCTCCAACGTCTTGAAGATCCTCCCTCAGCATAACGCTGCAGCGAAAGCGCGTCCGCTGGACAAACAACTGCAAATATCAATTTGGTTTCCAGACAGAGTTTCACTTAATCGATCGACTTGTTGTCAAAGGCCTTGTATTAGTTTGTTTGTGTTTGTTCACCTAACAGAGAGTGTTAACTGATAAAATGCTTATGGTGTTAGTAATTGCGGCTTAAATTAACACGATATGAATCACTTATGCCTTAGGTCCGTTTAATGCTTGTCGGCTATAAGAGGTCACAAAAGCACGTGCTCCAGTGCATACTATACCCGTTGTGCTTGACCACAAAATTTGACGCACAAAAATGAAAGTTATTTTTTACTCGCTTTTACAGTAAAATAGCCACTGCTTCATGCCACACTTTTCGATCATCAAACACACGTAAAAACGAAAGTGTACGTGAGCCACTGCAACTACTCTGCGACTTATTCTGAATTTACTTAACAGTTGGGTCATATCGCAAGGGAGCTCTAATTTATTAGTTCTCTCGCAAACTAGAAGAATGAAATTAAACAACCGTCAACATGGCGTTTCGCGTTTTCTGGAACAAAGGTTCGGGTTGACAGTGTTAGCTTAAAAACAGCATAGAACACTCAAACATAAATACAGCAATTAGGCACAATATCGTATATGTAAATCTTGCGTGCATGACTTCAGTTTGACTTTACATCGAGAACTTAGCGAAAAATTATGAGTGATTCACGAGTCATTCGTCTAATTACATTCCTTTACTTTGATCGTTTAAATAAAACGATATTGTCGGTGAAACCAAATTAACTGAGGAATGTGTGTTTTAGATAAATATAAAGACCATAACAATGCCACCATAAAGTGTAGAACGAGTTAGCGTTACCGAACGCTATTTATCAAGAACAGCGAATAGTTTTTAACTTATTCATTCTTTCTGGTTGATTTCTCATTTCTGAAATTTCAAAAAGCAATATGAATTTCAGAGAGGTATACGAATGAATCTGGTAGAACGCTACTGCGCTTCGTAAGAAGAAGTTTCTCAACTCGAAATACCAAAAAATCAAAACGAATGTGTAAAACATCCTTCCCCAGTTACGAATTTGAACAGTGAAATCAGAAGACCGGTTTTGCAAGATGGTAATACCATTTCGTATGTTCTCGTCAGTTGCTAACACATAACAGCGATGAAAATCCAAAAAATATTTAAGTGAATTAAGTTCATATATGAAGTCAATGTATACACTAGTCTGTCATTGGTCAAAACCATGGCAGACGGAGGTTCAAGGTCAACAGCTTTTGCACGCAGAGGACCGGCTTGCTACGCGGGCCTACCAACACTTCGAGTGACTTAAGAATGACAGGCTTGTGATGACGCATCAACACGCGGAAAGCGTTTGTCGGGTCGACCAGATGACCGGTCTCTAGCAGGTGTCTGGCGATCGAAGAAGCCGGCTTGCGTTGTTTGGAATGGTCGCGTCGGGTCACGCCACGCATCAAGTCCACAATATAATTGGGTACGTGTTCATTCATTCTGAGGCGCAAGGATCGATCAGTTCTGCCAATGTAAACGTCACCGCAGGTGCAGGTGAACTGGTAGATACAGTGTGAAGTGGAGAGCTCTGATGTCCGCGTCTTGATATTGTAGGGAGAAGGCGTCCAACAAAGCACAATCTTTATTGTCCAAATCGCTAGTCACATGCAACGCGCGCTCTCTCGTTTATGAGTCGTAATTCCAACCCGCAGCACCCCCCGGTTTCCGTTCACACGTCGTGTGCACTTCTCACCGGTTTACGTGTGTGATCGGTGCCTTCTATCGGAGGGTTTTCCGCTTGCCATTCCTCGTCTGTTTGTCCGATTTCGTTGAGCGATGACTCGTCCGGCTGCTCGCGCTGTCCGCCATCTACCCAGTGTTGGCCTTGCCCGTATTCCAACATCGTGTCGAGATGTTCCTCTAAATGTTGAAAAATCTACGCCTCCGATCTGGCCGTCTGTCGTATTTCGCCTGCCCTGCCTCGCCCGTTGGTCCGATCCAGTCGAGCGATGACTCATCCGGTCGCGCACGTTGTCCTTGATCCGATCGCGGCAGGTTTTCGAACGTACCTC
>QNGE01002817.1:0-67153 GCA_008508345.1 Paragonimus westermani | reverse complement strand
CTTACCAACCGACGTTATGTGCACAGAAGTGGTTGAAACAACCGGTCGGGTTGCCATGGTCATGATTACATAATAACTGGTGTGCTTGTATGTGTGTCTAGTCCCTGTGTGTCGTTAAATATTTGTTGTATATAACTGGCATGTTTTACGTTTGCGACTGATGAGAGTAAATGAAATGTTAACATATCGCAATATATGTCTTCTTTCTGCTCTGATGAAGTGGTTAAAGGGAACTCAGTGTTCCAATGTAACCATGTCTAAAATAACGGACGTCATTTAGGTCCATATGATGGAATACCACAGTTGCTTTGCTTGTGTGTCTTGTGTACAACGTTCATATCATGCCGAAAAATTTGCAATTTATTCAGTAGGCAACTATATATCGGGATGGAGAAGGTAGCCAATGATAGTCCACTTGAGCCTTTCGCAGATGACGAATTTACGGCCTGTTTTTAAATGGAAGCGCTATCATTAATCTGACGTACAAGTAAAAGGGTCACTTGCACGATCACTTTGTAGTTCGTGAACGAGGTAGACAAACTGAATCCATATGCACATATCTCGCCAGTGCAAACCCGACAGCGCGTTAATTACTGAAATACAGGACAAGCGATTTTCGTTTTTGGACTCCCAGGTCACTAGGTGTATAAATGTCATAACTAGTAGAAGTATCCGGCATAAATACACCGATTGGCTATTTGGTGTGCCGCACGAGTTTTGCACCAACTGTTGCCAAACTTGGGTTTGTGCGAATATTGTGCTATGCTGGGATAAGAATGCATCTCGACTGTTCGGTTAAATCACACAAATTCTCAGTCAAAATGAACTTCTGTAAGCTTCACCAACAACCGTCAAATGACAACCAACGTCCAACCATCCACCAGATGGATAGAACGGTAACTACTCCACGGGTGATAGTAGAAAAGTAATGATAAGAGGGAGACTAGGATCAACACTGGGTCATATAGTGACTTCAGTTGAAGTTTTTTTGTCGCACTGAACAGCGCTTGTATTTACAAAACTGACAAAAGATCGAGTGGCAACACTCATAAATAATACACTACTTAAGGATCTACCTACACGCATTGCAATACGCAAGCTATGCGATACCAGCACTTCAAGCCGGACCCCAGAAGCACATATCAGAATACCAGTTTAACCTATAGCGAAAGCAACCACAAAACGTTTAGTGCAATCCGCTTGCTTGATGAACTTGAATAAGATAACGAGAAGACCCAAATCATATGATGCTCATAGGAGTGCCATTTTGTGTTCTGATCACGTATGGATATGTGATAAGATTCCGTAGGGTGGTGTCGCGGCTTAGGGGAACAGACAGACAGGCACGAATATCTCCCACGATTTACCTGCAGTCAATAAAGTTCCTATGTTCTGTCCGCTTACACATTCACATCGTGTGTTCTTTAGTTGGTAATCATTCCGAATCCATCTAACATTGTCACACTGCATTCCGGTCCTGCCACCGATCTCACCCGGGAATCGCGATGCCAATCCGTTACGCGGATGACTTCTACACTCCTAGAATTAAACTGAAATGTGTCTATCCAGCCATCGCCGACGGTATAACGAATAGACCAGCGCCAAGTATTAAAAAGCAACAGCACCTTCTTCAATGGAAATCTCCTAGCACGGATCAAGCAAAACAGTCTGGCGCACCTGATATTTTAACAATAAAAAGCACAAACTGATTACACTAGGATGTCTGTGGCTTTTCCGCAAGTCCACCCCTTCTACTGACTCTGGAAAGTGCACCGGCGTCAACCACAAGTGTGTAACACATAAGCTGTCACCCCAGGTGATTCCAGCCGATGGAATCTCAGAACATCACAAATAATCGCCCTGATTCGGACACCTACCTCTCCAGACATCGTCAATCTGTCAAGGAGGTCTGTATGCTGAAACCAAACCCACCAAACTCTGAGCCAGTTCAACCAATCAGGTCGACATATCCGGGGTAACTTGACCCTGTTTTGAATGTATGCAACTCTATCAGGCGTCATGATCAATCTATAAATGCATCTGGTAATCAACCGGAAATTTCGGATTTTCACATGGAACTGGACAACCAACCTCCTCTACCCCAGAACTTTCTGAACGAAACTCAGCTACTCACCCATAACTCACCATCGACGTTCCAAAATCAACCACAACAGGTAACAATTAACAAGATTCCACTTCAGCGTGCTCAGACCTACCAGTTCGTTCAAATAGTAGGTCGAGACAAACTCATTTAATCAACAATCAACAGCAACCAGTTCATCATCCACAGAATTAAGGGTCGCCGACTGAAATCCTGGCAAGCAACAAACATAAGAATCCTAGGTCCTGAGCATCCACGTAAATCTTACCTTTCTCCAACAGCTGCTGAAGCGATGATAGGTACTGCTCCCTCCATGATATTGCCGATTGCGTCGACATCAGGTGCTGTCTTAGAAACTCCGTCGATTGCGATTCTGGACATCAGCGGCTAGCCGGCTCGTTCTCGGTTAGATTCGTTGGACAGCGAAGCTGATCACGTTGTGCTGATTCGAGCCGCAACGGATCGGTTCCAGAAATGTTTTAAAACTGACCCATTTCACCCACTGTTTGCGCCTTTAAAGTATCCTCAAATAACAACCAATTTGTCTCCATCTTGAAAAAGACCGTCCACCAAATCTGCAGAACGCAATTTCCCGTCACATTTAGATTATCAAAACAATGATGTTAGAACGTCATGAGCATTAAACTCAGCAGCTACCTACGCCCAGTGTAGTTTGGACATATATAAATTTCACAAGCGACAAAGGAGGGGAGCAGCAGCGGCAATCCTTGGCGATTGATAGAGAAATGTCTTTACTTATAATGAACATAAACCTCCTTGATTTTCCAACCATTGGGGTAGGGTACCTGATGACCCGGAGGTCTGTTACCACCACATTCTACGAAATGCGACTTCATTGGCTCGTAACCTCGTCGCTGCAGTCTCCGAATCTAAGGTCACCCAGGCCATCCATCTCCTGGAAGGATCTGTATCAGGACCTGACCGCCTCCCACCCACCGACGTCGCTCACTTTCCGACTAAGCCATTGGCAGCATTTTTTAATTTACTACTGATCGATGACCTACTCCCTCCCCAGCTGAACACTGCCCACATAGCATCTGCACCAAAGATCACCCCACTAAGTCTATCTGATTTCCGTCCGATTTCTGTTTTCTCAGCGGTCAAAAGATACTTTATAAAATCATACTTAAGTGTTGAGCCTCTTTATTCTCCTCTGATTGACAGCAGTTTGACCTCACACACCAAGATGTGACGTTTGCAATGATAACCATTTTCCACAGCTTGCTTCATCATTCCCATACAATGCACCACGATTTTTGTTCGCGAAAGTTGATATATCTAAGGCTTTCAACCACATTATACGTGACCCTCTGATAAGAGCAAACCCTATCCACGGCTCGTTTGTAGCTTTGAGCAATTACCTGTTTATTTCATGAACCTTGTAAATCTTGTTTGGAGGGTGTGAGATTCTCCCTTAACACACACGGTGGCCAACTAAACTGTCAGGCATATGTGGATATCATATTAACGTCTCCACTGAGAGGAACGCTTACAACACTGCTATATAGTTTGCTGGAAGTCTATATGACTGTGAATCACTGGAACACCCAAAGTACCCACATAAGAGCTGACGGAAAAATATGTACTATTTTTCTTGACGGCCAACTCCTGAAAGTAAGTTGAATCACGGTTCCCCCAAAAACACAATTCTAGGTTCCAGTTATATCACTCAACTGGAGAGGAATCTGCCAACAACCGCGGCCGCTGATCTATCCAAAATGCTACACCGGTAGTCAGCAGCGCCAATAAAACCCCAACAAATAATCGAAATCTTGTGGATTCATCTACACCAAGATAGATCCATCAGCTCTGCCCCAGTGTCGTTAATAAAAAACGCATAATTTCTTGGATCGGACAGTGAAGATGGATATTAAAAATTGTTGTGACTAACTAAAGAGATGTCCAACGTCTTCTTTCACTCTGGCATCAATTCCGGCGGCCCCGGGATACAAAATCTTCACTCTCACATACCTTTGACTCAAACACCTCGCATCTAAAAGCGCCTGCCATCAAGAATTGAGCCTCTACAACGGACTCTACACGATTCCTAATCTCGACCATTCCATGGTCTTAAACCCCACATTGGTGCTTGCAGCCGGAACAATTATTACATTCAAAGAATGAGTACATTTAGCGTGTCATGAAGCCCTTTGCAATACACACCATGCTGCCTACTTGCCACGTGCTCTGACGACGGGCACATCACACAACTGTTTACGGAACCAAACCAGGATTATTACTCGTCTCTACATCAGAACGATGCAAATTAGAACTGACATTTTGCCTACGGAAGTTCTTCCCCCACGTGGCTACCCAAAATCACCAGAGGAATTAAAATGCCCATATGGTACGAGCCATGAAAGTTAGTCTCGAATTTATCAGCCAGGCCCGCTTACCCATTTTGACAGATGCAAACGGCACAACATTGTAGCTCCACCAATGATTCGCAAACTAAGCAACAAGAAACTCTCAACGATACCAGAGCCCCATATCTTTACGACCAACTCATTTCTTAAATCCAGCATACTTATATTCAAAGAAGGTGCTACCTTCGCTGACTTTGTAGCTACTTTTGACCTACGCAGAATGGAAAATAGAGTCAAAGTGAAAAAACATGAATACGATTCTAAAGAAATTGTTCAGTGCACTTCTGACTTCGTGCGTTCCTACAAGCACCCTTTCTCTGAAATGTTACGAAATCTCATTGCAATTGGTAACAAAGGATTCGTACGCCGCCCATCACAAAAGTTTCCTCAACTAACGGGTCTCTCAGAATGTGATACCTCAGACACATCTGCATCATATGTTCAAGGTTGTCTTAAAATTCGCCTCATATATAGAAGTTACCTCGACAGTTATGACACAACCATATACATATGGTTGTGTCACAACTGTCGAGATAACTCTTATATATGAATCGAATTTCAATAAACGCTTGCTTCTGATACGCTGACTAAAATGTACACTACGTAATGCATGAGTCACAATGTCAAAACATGCGTCTCACTTACGCACGGATATTAAATTTTATCCTGGCTAATCGTGTGAATCCCGAATCTGGAGGATGTATACCCTCCGTTAAAAGTGAATTGTTAATGTTACTCCTGTGAGAATCACGTACTGCCTCCCGTTAGTATCTTGGTTAAACAAAACTCTTTTTCAACTTTGGTCACACGGTGACTCCCGGAACGACAAAATGTGTTGTTCTAAGACTGCGCACAAAAAGGTCCACTTTTTACCGGGGATCTATCCTTGCGCTGTAAAAAGTGCATATCTGTGCTCAGAAGGAGATTTTAGTGAATTTAGTCTTACCCTAGCAACCTACCGAATAAAGATAGATTACGAAAATTGTTACTTATTTCTTCTTTTCCCCAGTGTTCACTTTCTGCTATATGCTCCATTGTCCCACTGCATCCGTATTTCTTTTGCTTACAATTTGCCGGTGTGAATCCGGGATACGTTAACTGACTATATTCTATTCACCTACCCCGTTGGTTGCTTAATGCATGCGTAAAATTTGAACCGCTTGAAGATCTGTCCACTGCCCCAGGTTGGCCGCCTATCCCATTCGTTCGTGTGTTGGAAAACTCAAATATTCAGACGTCACACACGTTCCTAGAAACAAGTCGATTTCTGAGTAACCGGACTCTATCACATCCTGGAAGCCATCAATAAATTATTCATTTTCTTACCATCTTTTGCTTGTATCCGACGAAGGTGAACGAGTTGTTTGCAAAGAAACTTAGCAACCTTGGTGTTTTATGATCATGTTTTTAAGTCGCACTTATCGTTATCGATAGCAAGTAGTGTGATACAATTTTGATTCTGTGTTAACAGATTGCTTTTTATGGTTGGAAAACAGCAGAAATGTATAATCCGAAGTCGTATTATTTTGGGTTCCCATAAGACTGTATGCTTGCTTCAATATGTTTTATATAAGTTGCATATGTAATCGTAACCTTCGCATCCCCATACATTTTTCGAATAACCACTCTCGATGAGAAGCATCAGATTCAAGTTTCGCCTTTGGTAGAGTTTGTCAGTAATGCACCTCCGTCTTGAGCAAATTTTGAATTTCGACCACAATTTCTTACCGCGACCGCGCGGATAAAATTCATGCCTGTCATCTGCACTATCTTGGTTTCCTCAAAAGCCTGTAGCTTTACACGCACAGATTAGGCAGATTTCGCAACATCCCTTTTATCCTTTTGGTTATCTGTTTCTGTGCGTAACCGCCGGGACCATCCAAAATTTTATGTTGGACTACATCATAAACGATAATATTGACATCATTTGCATTGAAATACAACCGGCTATTCCACATGTCGGTTGGATTTCTATACATATGCCATGTTACCCTTCTAGAAAGGACCTCGATATACCTTTGTTTGTAACCAGTGTGAACATTCCTTTTTGATCCTGTATATCTGTACAGAAGACTGAGTTCTTACTGAGACCCTGATTTATGCTGACCTAGTTTGGCTCTCAAACAATAGTTGCTATGGCATTCTGATAATCAGGAGACCCGTTCATCGAATTGGTAAATACTAACCTATACCGAAATGGATTGTAGAATAAATGTGAAGCGTAACCGCGCAAAAATTGTGAAACAAACTGAATTGTTCTGTATTCAAATTGTCAGAGGAAAATATTAACCGGGGCACCTCGTGTGGCATCTCAAGTTGTCTTTGCTTTCCAGTTACTCGAAAAAGGACTGTTCTCTGACAATGGACTATTTTTGCACAGTGTACCTAATAATTCGGAAAGCAACAGTACCAGTGAGAACGTGTTTGTATCTAATTTTGTACTCCCCACATAAGTGTACATTATATGCTTAGATGAACGTACACTCTGTTCTTGAACTACAGCACCAAACTTTAGCGATATACAACGTGGCGGAAGCTAATGTCAATTTTGTGCATGAAAGTAGAGTCCCCTGAAAGTGGGTTGATGGTTGTGAGATGTTGTGGGGCGTTCTCCATGAATTGGCCTATTTAGAAATGTTAGACAAAAAATGTGATGATAAACAATTCTAATCAGCATTCCTATGTCAGTAGAGCGACTGACACTGACCAGCTTTTTTAACACCTGCTCCTCACAGGGCTGTTCAGGAGCAACACAGGACCCGACCGACTCAAGTTCAGCAGTTGCCGGGTTCTAGTGTTAGATAGCTGTGGGTCTAGTTCCTATCATTCTGACAGTGCTTGACATCCCGAAACACTTGTTTAACCCTCGGTGACTGCGCAGGGAAGTAAACGTTCGATCCAAAAATAGTGAAATGGATCGCAGTTTTTATCGGTTGGTACGCAAACAATTTCTGTGTCTAGATTTGTTTAAATTACATCATACTGCAAACAGCTTATCAGCTCTTGCGAAAGATGATCAAAAATCTCGTTCCATGTGTGAAAACAAATTTGTTCAAACTACATGTTGTTATTTCATCAGTGACTGAAATATTCAGAATTTATTTGGGATGACGATGGCTGGCCTGAATAAAACGATCCAACACAGGTGGAAAACGCTGACCAGGAAAATTAATCGGAGAATTGTGGCAATGCCACTCACTGGTAAGTCAAAGCGGTGTACCCAAAATAATGAAGACACCGCACCAAAGTGAAAGAACCAGATGCATAGAATAATTATTACACAGCCCTATTCTTTATGCGAACAATCAAGATATCTGTTGCTAGTGCAACAACTGATACAGCACCATAGTAAGCACACGGACATTCTCTCTGCTGACCACTGTTTTCCTGGTTGCTGCTTTGTAACTGGCCCATAGGCGACAGTGAAGAATTACGTGTTCACCAGATCTTGAGCTCTGATGAAATTTCTTGATTCCGCCGAGGACCTTCTGTTTATATCTAACGTTCGCCTTTTGCAATTTGTATAGATGAGCAAAACTGAAGTTTATTAATTCCAAATAATTCTAACACGATTTGGTTGTCCTAATGCAGTATCCTCCCATTATAGCTATTAGGGTCAAGTCAGAGTATGACAACTATTCTACACTTTATGATATGGAACAAATGAATAGTTACTTAGTCAATCATGGTGACGAGACTCGAGTTCCTATCTCACGTAAAACAGTACACTTCGACACCTCGTTCTAAATAGAGCGCTTGTAGGTTCGTTATTACAACTCATCAGTTGAGTTTAAAAGTGGCGTGTTTACTGAACGACAGTTCGGGATTTATAGTTAACACACAGCAACTGAATTATCTCTTGAACAGATGAATCTACGTGAACACCGGTCATAAACAATGATTGCTGAGCATTCAGATAGGACGTTTCCTCCTCATTTTAAATTAGTACAGTTGCTTCATGTGAACGTGAACTGAAGTTGACATTTTGATCGTGGTATGGATGTGGACATGGATAGGTTGTAAGAGTTTTGTTCCAAGGGACCGCTGTAAGTTGTGACTACAAAATATGTAATGGAATATGATTCATGTGTAATTAAAAACAGTCAAGTAATTAGGACTGTACCACGTATACACTCACGAAAAAATGGCGTTTCAGGGTTTCTAACAATTCTTCCTAGAGTAAGAAGTGATATGAAACAGTTAAGAGAATAACTGACTAGTCTGGACCATGTGTGAAATTTCATAATGTGCTTTCTCAGTGACTTACCTATAAGGTCTTTGTTCAACTATTGGTAACGGAATTTGGACAGCAGAGTGCAGATGGTGTTGACAAACGATGTCGTTATTTAGTAGAGAGCGATTTCGTGTTTTTGCATCGACATTGACAGGTATCCGTGGGAATACTTCAAATCACTGTGACGAAGCAAATTGGCGACAATTTCTGAAGGCCTGAAACGTATTGCTGGAACACAACTGCAGACGCTACGCTCAAAGACTATCAACCTGCATGTTGCCCATTCCCTATTGTTATCAACAGTAGACCAAATACATTTATTTTGTCATATCATGTTTTGCAATTATTACAAGCAGGCCCCTGCCCACGTGACCATGAAACAGATGATGTAGAACACGACATTTAGCATCTCGAAGTTTGGACAGATGTGTGAAGAATTTTTCCAATATTGCTCTAAACAGAACCCAAAAGGAAGCGCTGTCGATCGGGTTGAAGTTCGGTATCCCACCGCCGAAGAACCATCCGATTAACCTACAGACATAATTTCAATCACTGGAGGCCACTTAAACTGACGCTGCTGCTTGGTTTAAATCTAGACTAGTTAATCTCGCCTATAAATACCGAAGAACACCTATCAACCAGCAATGTCTCCTAAGTAAGGAACACATTTGCCAACTGAAAGAAGTTTCCAAAATTATATAACTGAGTATTTTACCACCGGATAAGGGGTCTGGAGTGGTTCTGTTGAATCATGCAGACTCTATCAACAAGATGCAGTCTATTCTATCACATGCATCAGAGTTCTTCATCGACGAAGATCAGACGGATGCGTTGCAGAATTCTGAACGCCATATTAACCTAGTGCTTAAAAATTTACATCAGAAAGGACTGATCGGCCAAACTGATCTCAATATACCGCCACGTATAGGCAGTGCAATGCCAAGAATGTATGGACTTCCTAAAACGCACAAACTTGAAGTGTCTGTACGACTGATATTATTCACCACTGGCTCCCGATACCATCATCTTGCCCAGTGGCTGGTTAGTCTGAGTGAATCCGTAGGTTTCCGATTGGCCGTGCACAGATTAAGGCACACTTTTGAATCCGTAGAACTGATCTTCAACACTAATGTCAAATACCAGGTAGATACTTCTTATGAAGTCGAGTCACTAGTCACAAATGTACCGCGTGACAAGATTATTAGGGTTGTTTGTAATTACGCTATGGAACAGAAGTTGACAGTTGGCAGTCCCATCGATGAGCTTTCGCAGCTGCTAAAAATGTGTGCATCCGATATTCAGTTTGTGTTCAACGGCAATTTCCACAGACAAATAGACGGAGTTGCAATGGGTGGTCTATTAGGACCTGTGTTAGCTAAGATATTTTTGAGTCACTTAGAAAGTTCAGTGTCCACTAAAATCTGGGAAACGTTGCTTTATAAACGATAGGTAGAAATATAGAAAATATAGGAAATATATAGAAGATATAGAAACATCATTCTCAGACGTTTTGCTGAAAGGACGCGAAAATGGGTCGCTTTCCGGAAGTGTGTATCGTAATATCTGCTTTTTAAAAGCTTCACACCAAATACTCAAAAACTGGCCCCGTTAGAACTTTGTTTCACAGAGCTCGACCTACCGTGCCAGAGGATGAGTTAAAAAGTGAACTGATGTTAGTGCACGAGATTCTGGTAGAAAATGGTTACCTCACAAGGTTTATTCAAAAGTATTACACTCCACAACCTACAAGAGTTACACCCATTACTGTTCCTCGCAAGCCTGTCTATCTAACTCTGCCTTTTTTAAGTGAGAATGTTTCAGCCCTGACAAAACGCTGTTTAGATGGAGCACTCAAGCGCACAGACAAAGCCACCCGACTGGTCTATGTGAATGAAACTACCCGTGTTTCAGTTACACCGGGAAAGAACGTGGTGCTTCTTTTCGCCCACTCCAGTACTGTGTACACGTTTGATTGTGTCTGTGAAAACAGATACGTTGACAGAACTAGGGGGCACCTCGGCACAGGTACTAACGAACATATACCAAGTTGGCTTTTTAATTCGTGGATCAGTGGTATCGTCAGTGTCATTAAAAATCACCTCCTACAGACCGGGCACTCAATAGCACCAAGGGCAGCTTTCAGAGTGTTCTTTTGGCCCAAACCAAAGCAGGCTGTCAGTATTATGGAAGCTTTCTTAATACATCAGCTGTATCACAGTTTGTGCGCCCAGAAACAGTTATTGAGTAGCCTTTTGCTATGTTGATTAGAATGCAACTGGTATTCTTTGATTTCATTTTAATTTCGTATTTCTTCCAAACCCGTATTTTCGGGTCGATTTGTTTCCTTGCACAGTTAAACATTTGATGGACCACCCCTACTTACCCTAATCCATATTGTGGTATCTTTTTATTCAGTGTAAATCGATGTACATTCTTCCGAATCCAGTTTGATTTATATAGATTTTCCAACCATACCCTGTATCTTCCATTCAATATATATGGATTTTTAATCATCTCTCTTTAAACATCTAGTTCTCATTCAATCCACAGCAATTCTATTACGTTGCATCAAGTTCAGGTTTCTTATTACTGAGTAAGCTTCGGCTGCATCTTAATGCTTCTGCTTTGGTCATCTGACTCACCATCTCAGACATGACTAGATCGATTTCGCCTAGCTGCTTGCCCCACCACTATATGAAGTGTAGGTTAATTTCGCAGAAGTGACCGATGAAATGTGTACGAAATGTCATTGCGCAAAACATCGTACATGCTGCCGTTCGCCTTTTTCAAACTGGTCGAAGCGTTTACCACGCCTCAGTTTGTTGTTTTATCTTAAATTTTCCCCCCTACATACTAAGAGTTGCGCGCTAACCCTACCACAAATTTTGAACACCGTAACGCTCCTTCCGGACGTAATTCGTTCTAGGCAGTTTTATGTACCACCTGTAAATATTTGATTTCAATTTGTAAGATTAACTACGCAACCACGCCATAACACGCTTTGGCTTAATAATCCAGTATAGTACACCCTCTTTTGAAGACCGCGTATTTAATAACAAGGTGTTTGTAACAATTTTTGGAGTCATTATCCCTCTCTGATTACTCTGTTAAGAAACCCATCTACAATGAAATGCCTTTTTGTTTCGTTTGTAATGGTGCTCAGGAAGATTGTTACTTGGGGAATGGGCAATTATATGGACCGTGCGAATCATATTTAAATAATCTTTGTAAGGTTTTCATCCTTTCCAAGTGGGCAAGGCTGAGTCACGCTTGGCATTAAATTTTTTTCCTAAACGTCACTTAGAAACCACCCGAAATGTTAATCTTTCAATTATTCTGTCTGTCTTAATTAAGTGAAAATCCCAAAATATTTTCTCATTTACTTTGACAATTCGGATACGGCATGAAATTGCCTGAAGTGAGCCAAACACAACATACTGTTTACTCCATTAAGGCACCACGGTCATGTAGATTAATCGGGGTTACGAAATTGACCGCCCATTGTGAGAATTTCGTTTGTGCTTTTCACGTTATTCAATCTGATACTTAATCGCTTCCACTTAAGTACATGGCCTTAGGCGTTTGGATCTGTGACCTAATGTCCCATATTAAACTAGCTCATTGTTAATGACTTCTTTTCTAATGTAAAGGTAGTGCTTGTACGGAACTTTTAATTCGGTTGACGGTTGGGCTCATTTAATGTCCAGGACATTCATGCCCTAATGGTTTCCGAAAATGTTATAATACATTTCATGACCCTAAGAACTACTCGGAAATTTGAGGTCATTGACGAACTTGAGCAGTCAGTTGTCGCATTTCCTGTGGGGCGATATCCCAGATATCTGATGACGATTGAAGACAATTACAGTTGGGCACTTAGGTGTAAAAATTATGCGTCGGGAAAAATGCTTCACAAACACTCAGATAAGATGAGATAAAAGACATGTATCACACTTAAAGAAACTGTTGTAGTAGGATAATAAGGGTCCTCTTTTTTTAGAGTAAGCTGAAACGCTCAACAATACGATGAGTGCAGTTAAGTTTTACAGTCACAGCACACTGGATTGCAGTTCGCAAACTTCAACCGTCGTCATTTTTCTAGGAGAGAATAAATAGTATCCGATCTACAATTAATCGTCAACCTGTTTAGACTAAAAAGTTAGTAAAACACCTCATTAATTCTATGAAATTATGAAGAAAAATGGAACTGGTAACATTTCATTCGTCCGTAGATTTTTTTCACACACTGAAACTAATTCTGCTTATTTCCTGTCACTTCCATGTGACATACATCTTTTGATGACTAGTAATATCTTAATTTCAAAAATTAATTTCCTTTCATTAATAACTGCGTACTACATCGCTGTCTTACATTTTGAACATTCCGACAAGCTTTGAAGTTTATCAAGATGTTGCCTACCTACTGAAACAATGGTAAATCGACTGAAGCGTTTTACTTGATTTCTTCATCTACCACCGCCGTTATTCTCGTAGACAGTGGCTTAATGCAACGACCTACTCCTCAAGTCCACTGTGTAATCACAGGGATATTTGGTTCTATGTTTGGTAATTTGGCTTGGTCATCCTGGACTTCATAAACCATCAAAATCAGCTTCACTCAGTCACAAATGAGTGTCAGTTATCGTTCAGCAACGAACTCTCAGCGCATCGGAAGGAATAAAGCCAATTGTAGTATACCAGGTTAACCATAATCCATACCCAATTTTACGTGTCCTCTCTTGTGCGCAATCAAATATCCTGTGACCAGTTAGAGTTTCACACCCACATCACTTCAACCAGCTGATCATGGTTCATAAGACTTTGTCTCCCATCGTCGGTACCACTAGGATCTCCATGAAACTTTAGCTCCTGACCCACCATATCATTGACAAAGGTTGATGACATACTGCTAGACCATTGTCGCTTCAAGTCAGATACGTAGTCTGGTTGACTTGTAATCTTCTGAGCAAGATGTCTATTACCCCTGTAAGTACGTACGTTTTCACAAATCTCAAACTAACTCTTTGTATCTCCCAAACAGGTTTATTCTATTACTCTACTTCTGCCAAACCTACTTGAGTAACAATTAGGTCAGCTACCCTTGAATGGAAGAAGTATGTTCTCTGCCTATGTACATCGAGACACTAATATCGCCATCACGCTCGAAACCTTCACTAGTGATATCACAAGCCAACCACCTGCTCTTTTTTGCTATAAATGTTGACGCAACTAAATAATGGAGCCATACGGAAAGCAAGAGTGACTGGAAGAGCTGTTATGCAAAAACATTGACGTGTGCGTTTACGCTAACAACTGATAAGAAGATACTATTCACAGCAGCATGTCATTAAAACGACTAGAAAAGAGCCAATTTCATCCATTTTTCTGGACAGGATGGGTAACATTTCGTTACAGTAAGATTCGGAAGTTTGTTCACTGGAGCCCAAGTATTTCCCTAAGTACAATTCGTGTTCCTGGTTCTTTTCTTGTACATCCACAGTTAAACCGAAACAACTAGTCTCGTTACATTCAAAGATGAAAGTTGGAAATTATTCTCTCTGAAGTTTTGGGACTGTGAATAAACCTGATTTTATTGCAAACCCAACTGAATTTTATGAGATGTATTCAAGCTAAAATGTTGAAAAAATCCTAATGTCTCTGAGGTGATTGTTTCTTGAACGGCTGTAAAGTGTTCAGCCAACCTACTTTAAAACGAATTGCTACAGTTGAATTTTTATTTTTTCTTATTTTGCCGCATCAGTGGTCACCTCACTTCAACACCTATGACTCTATTGTAGTCACGTGCTTTAAAGCAACCGTATCAACCAGACGCTAAGACATCACATTGAACACAACACAGTTGTCATACTTAAGCTCAACTAAGTTTACTTGTTTGCAAAATTGAGCGATTTGGCTGTGCACTCAATGTAATAATTCGATATTGTCCACTATGATATCAGTGGAACAATGATCAACACGAATGCTTTAGGAGAATATCGCCCGAGTTTAAACTTCTCACCCAGTGGGGACGCGCTCCTCAAAATGAACAAAGAGCCTTGTTTTTTCAAAGACCATCTCAAAGGTTTATACAAACAGGAAGGCCTCGATCACTTGTGCACGATGTTCATTATATCTAAATTAAATCGACTACCTACAGAGCCGAATACAAAATTAATAAATTTCTGATATACTTGGAAAAAAATTCATCAAAACACAGTTATGTGATAGTGCGTTGTGTCATTAGTTGATTAGCGAAATTTATATTTGAAGAGTCAGTATATCACCGCCTTCTCAATAATGCATCCGTTCTTAAATGTATATTCCACGTAGTCGCACAGGGACCTCAATACCTCTAGCAAAAATCTATTGTTGAAGAATCGGACGGGATTAATAGAGAAGACTGTTTACATCCAGTTCTAAGTTAGGCAGCTAAGATATTTCGTTTGGAAGAATGACAATTTAACAGGGTAAACCAGATCGAGGTACCTTTTTGTACCTCATTTTGTTCTTTCAATAAAATCTTTAACAGGTGCCCTTTGTAATTCGCTTAATTAATTCAGCGGCTCATCTCGTTGCTCCGTTGAGTAGTTATTATATACTTCTAAACGGGGGAAGAGAATTGTTTTAACTTAAAAATCTTATACAGACCAAACACATAATTTAAGAGTTAAAATAATTTCTCAATTATTGCAAACAAACCAAGTCCAATACTTGATGTCGTGATAATTCGGTGAACAAACGTTTATTCTTCATTTTAGATTCTACTGGGACGTTATCATGTTGCTTCTACTGATTGCTAATCTCATAATTCTGCCCGTTGCCATTTCGTTTTTCAACGAAGAACTATCAATTCAGTGGATTGCATTCAATTGCATTTCAGATACGGTGTTTTTGTTGGATATTGCGGTAAACTTTCGGACTGGTAGGTGGAATATGTATATATCTGTGCAATTTACATCTACATTTTCAACTGCCTAACTATGATTATAACCCATCTTATCTATAAAGGGCTTTTGTATAAAGTAGATGGAGGTAAGTTTCTGCGCGATATCTGTAATATCTTGTCATTTATAGGTGAAATAAGGGACCGTAGCAACTTTGTGGGTACACTTGATAAAGACTGCATACAGGGGGTGTGCAAAGCTTTGACATTCGGTTTAAAATGTTGTCGAGTGGTAATAGTTTCTTCGGTGACATGTCGTCTTCAGACTGTTTTGCGAATATCTTAGGACCCTAAGCCTTTCACCTAAGCCAGGTTGGTCTGCCGTGTTCAAACCCATTAATTAACCTCCAGGACATTTTACGGAATACTCGAGAACAAAACGTGCGTGATCTACTGCAGTGTACCAACCGAACTCCCCGCATAACCATACATTATTCTCACATTTATAGATTATAACCAGCTGAACTCTTCAGCGATTGTGATTTTCATCCCTTATCAGAAATCAGCACTAACCAACATTTAAATCCATGAGGCTAGTGTATTAATAGAATAAAACTGAGGCCTTAGTATTCATTTGAATTTTTGCGTTCAACTTCAGTACGGTGCGTCTCATCATCATACATTTACTACCTCTGTTGCCGCCGTTATATTCATAAACCGCCTAATATATTTAAAAACCGAGATATTTAATTGTGTTAAAATTTACTGAACCTTTCCGTCACATCTACCTCCAAAAATAATCGATTAGGGTCTAGGATTTCTGTACAGCTGCTTTATGTAATAAACGTTTCTTTATAAGGCACATGGTAACGATACCTTGCTTCAGTATGCGATCACCTGATCATCATTTTTGAAGATATTATTCTGTTTGTTTTAACTAATCAGCTGCGCATTATCACAAACAGTAGAGTTTCACATTGCAAAAGATAAGTTAACCAAACAGCAAGTGGCTTTAGCTTACTACCACTGGATGAATAACGCTTGCCGTTCTCATGTTTTCATATTTTTCAAAAAGGTGTAATCAAAAACAACTTTGCTGACGAAATCATCCTAAATCCAAGAGAAATTGCTCGAAATTATGTGAAAACTTGGTTTTTCTTGGATCTGTTGAGCTCCGTCCCCCTTGATTACATTTATTTAATATTTCACGAACGAGAAATGCATCTCCAGTTGTTACAAGCAGGTTGGTTTGCTTTTCTTCTCATACCCTATTTCACTGCTCTAGTAAGACCCACGGGTAATCGAGTGCGTAAGTTAAAATCACAAATTCAAGCCTTCTTTTCTAGAAATTCAGTGATTTCATCGAAATTATGTTTGATCAAGTCTTTTAACAAAGCCAGCTCATACACAAAGTTACTAATAGTTGAAATGAGTGCACAAATTATAAACCCCCCTCGCAGCACACTTTTGGCAAAATTGGTGATAGCTATGAGATTTAGTTCCTTATACAATTAAATGGACGAATAAAGTGGTTAAACTATCCGAAGCCTTTAGTTCGACGTCTCAAGCAGCCGCGGATAAAATTATGGCCATTACGTCTGCACATTCTGTTGCTACGCTATTTGAAATTCCTCTTAAAAATGAGTAGGCTTCCTGAAGCCTCAAAAGAGTTCATCAGGTAGAAGTAAATTTTTTCTCCATTGATGCACTTATTGACAGTGAACGTTTCATTTCAAGTTGTGCAAAGACTCTTATACTCAGGGACCATTAGAAAAATTTTCTTTGGCATCCACCAGTAAACTCCATAGACAACCGAAAGAGTCTGAATAGGTCCGATAACCACGATTGAATTAAAGCTGCAAAACATCTTAACAGTCAACAGAGCACAACCTTAAAATAACACTGTGATGAATTTTACTGGTATCTGCTTTCAACATTACATATATACGGGGTACGTAAACTACAATACTTCGGTTTGTATCGACCAATTAATACACGTACACATTATTGGCCTGCACGTTACATTTAGTACAAAGCGCTTTAGTTAGTTAATCACCTCATTAATTTCCAAGTATATTAACTGACCAGTTTGATCTGCGTACGCTAGCGTGCGGACGCGCTATAGTGTGTCACTCTGAGAGAGAATTGGTAATGTATGAGGAAGAATGGAACGGTCGCCCCGATATGAACTTTTAACGGTTGACTGCCTGTTTTAGCAGCAAATAATTAGGATCGGCCGACTCAGGATTTAACAGTGTGTCACCACAGAATGACAAAGTTGTTATTTGAAATTGTTGCACTACGTACCTACAAGTTGCAATTCATATTCATAGGATTAGCTTGTGATTAAACGACACTTTCTTAACTCATTAAGCGTAACAGAAGATGGGGAAGAAACGCAGGATTTTTGAAGTCTATCGAGTGAAAAATTGATTAGCCTATCGTTTCAAAATACTTGTAATTCTTTAGTCAGCGCAAGCAGAAACTGATCCGTAGAAACCTAACAGACGAAGATACGTCACTGCTATATATATGGTCTATCAGACTGGTAGACCTCGTTGAATACGGTTATATGCTAGTCTCATTAGTAAGACACCAGTAATTAGGGCACTGCAATCGACAAACTTCATTTGTAAGAAAAAGTTCGTAACAATCACGCATGAATTATTCGAGGGTATGTTAAACAGTTTTCGCACGCACACACACAGCAGGATAAATACTGGTGATTTTTGACGATGAAAAACCACATGTCTACTGCTGTCTAAAAAAGCTAATTAATAAGAACCGCAAATTGAGTGCAAAGTTTTGTCGTTTGAAAAACGTAAGTAAAGCTTATATTAAAATTTTCACAGGCTCTTTAGGAGAAACAACCTGCGGAATTTGAGGATTGATTGAATTTGAGTGTAAAACGCTTATAGCTTACTTTTATTCGAAACATTTCCAGAAAACGAAGATAAGTAGCCGCTAAATTTTAGACTGGATATTTATAACTCTAGCCATCCCTAAGCTGGGTATTTTGTTCATGAGTATGCATGTGCACATGTACTACTGTCAGGTTTTTGATTGAAGCCATCTTCATTGACCTAACACCTTCTGTATAAATAAGATCGTGCTAGCACACTAGTTTATGGTGTGACAAAGATTCTCGTGAGATTCTAACGGTTGCGTCTTTCCACCCACTGCCGAACGCAACTTAGCTCGAACTAGGTGAGCGTTGTATATAAATTCCCTACACAAGACATAGGTGTATCCTGAGTTAATTTCAGATTAATTATTAGGTAACATTTTGGAACCGTGGAACACGTCAGTTTTGTAGCTGTCACAACTAAAGGTGTTGATTATAACATTGAGCAAATGGATCTTAATAGCACCACGAGCTGTATCTGTTGGTAGTAAACTCAGCGAACTACCGTGGCCACTCTATTAACATAGGTTTAGGAAAATCACTTAAAATTCCAACTGCCACCTTCACTGAAGAATTACAAATTTTCAGGCAGAAGAAATTGGGATACACGAGACCAAATTCCGACTGGTGGCGAACTCACATAGCAATTCCACTTATCATCAAAGTGGAACTATCTTGAGTGACAAGTCAAAATCGGTAGAATACACTGAGAAAAACCATCAGTGTTCTCTCAACCTCCTGTCAGAAGAAAAAAGTACACTTGGCGGAAAGTAAACCATTTGTTGGTTCGGTTTATAACGTCCACTGGCCGTTCAGCTTTTGAATTTTTCAATAAAGAAATAAATTTAGAGTTTTTCAGACCTTGCTTCTTAATCAGCTTAGGGAATGATTTCCACTCCAGCTCACAGTCGGTTTTTTCAGTAGAACCTTACCCAAAAGTTACATGTCAAAAGAAAATTCACGCTGTTTTTCTCCAGCCTGACAATACTTGGACGCAGACCAAGGTTGTTTACGTACACGTTAGGTCAGCATATTGCAGAAAATTTTGTGTAATTATGCACCCAACCACCAGTCATTAAAATGGGACGTTGTACGAATTCGCTTCACTCGTTCGTGCTAATTTTTAAGCTAACCTAGTATTTGCAACCAGTCGTCTCGTTCAGTGAAAAATTCGGAAGCTCATTCCAGCAGACAGAACTGCGGCTGTGTTCAAGTAAAACTAGTTAAATGTTTTGCACTTTTTTCACTCCAGCCGCAACTAACGCTTGCTGTTCAGTCTAGTGAGAGAAAAAAGCCTCAGCAACATAGAAACACGACTACGTTATTCTGTGAGACGATTATGATAAAATTCTCAAACATTGTAAAGCATATCATCAGGGAATAATTAGACTTGTCAGCAAACACCGCTGAACCGCCGAATACTCATTCAGTGGGAATTGTAGTGAATCGATGTGGTTAGAATGACGCTCTCCCTGAGCCATTTCTCTGATGAGAAACGATAAAATACTGTTGAAAATCAACTTAACAGTGCACACTGTTTAAAATCCAATATTCCTGTTACGTAACTATACGATGGGAACCTCATCATGCCCACGTCTTCCGAAATAGTATCAATGATTACTCGTCCCCCAACTTTGAATGTAAGTAAATTGATGACTAAGTCAGTCTTGTAGTGCTGACAAAATCTCCTTCTATAATCCAAAGCCCAACGCGACGAGATTTATTATTGTCAGCAGGTGATAAATATACTCTGAAGTAAATGAAACATTCAGGTGCTTCTTCCTCTATCGGTGAACCGTTATTCCACTGAAACTATTCGCGATGATAAAATAATGGAGTTCCACAAGATGTAAATGTGCGTTCGAATACAAACCAATAATGCTGTTGATTTACTGGTTCACTATAAATTTCAGTTGTAAATATACTGATGAATGCAACATACACATAATCGTCTTCTCACCCGAGCTGATCTTAACTAGTTGCTCGTTTTTTCCACTTTTGCACAATTGAGTCTAAATCACTCTACGGCCCGGTGGCTTGCTCGATCTCTCTCTATACCGATCAGTCAATACACCCCTGCGGCAGAATGCTTGTTAGTTAAAGGATGCTGCTGATGATTATCATTCATCTCACTACTGATTCGTTCGATCCCTCGATCTGCGATTAGTGTTCTGTTCGAGATAACTGATATGTTAAACAACGACATCGCAGCCAACACAGCACCAATAAAAACGCCACCAGATCCAGTCAAAAACAAAACCGCAACGTGCCGTACTAGCGCCCGAGCTTGAAATTACGAAGTCACTCTTATCAAATTGCACGGAAATGGTAAGAATGCTTTTCACTTCAAGGATAATGAAAGAACCCATCAAATCAATCAAGTTCCCTAGAAAACTGCACCCTTGTGTTGGAAAATAACATCAGGGAAGAAGTTTGCTTGTAAACTAATACACGGGCACTTATCTGTTGTCTTGGTCGTCATCAAAAGATCCGATGTCAGGGTGGCCAATTATACTGACCCCAACACCCGACTGCAAATTTGCAAGGATATATTGACTAGCGACTTGGTTTCTGTTTGGTTCGGGTCAAGATAACCTACAGCAGCTGCATCATATTCCAGCAGAATAAAAGTCTGCTTCTTTTCCTCTATGCTGCGGATCTTCCCTCACCGATGTTGTGGGTTTTACTCCAAAACATCGATAACTGAATCACCCTGAGAGCATTGTTGAAAGCAAAACAAAATGCTCGTAATTTGTGTCCCTGAACATGGACAGGCTGGGGGTTTGTGTAGAATATTTATTGACTATGGTTCAACGTTCAGTTGTTCGTATGCAGGTTAAAAACATTCACCGGAGAGTTCCAAAAATTTAACCATTCAGAAATATTTCATTACGCTACCGAAAAATTATTATCATTAAATTAAAGCAAAAACCTTACCCCACTAGCAAACAAATCCTCATAGCTAGTGACGAAATTAAAGTGAACAAAATCGAAATGTCCGACGTTTTTTGAATAGGACTGACTGAGGAGAAATCTCCCTTATGGTCATTTAAATGTTATAGGCCTTAGAATAAATGTTTACATTTATGACCGGGGACTGAGGTGAATACTGTGATGACATACTGCGAAGTCCCGATTTTCGTTCTATTCTTTCTGCGTTAACTCATTTTACGACCTCATTATTTGGTACGCATTAGGAGCTAGTTCGGCCATATAGTATCTTACTGGAAAAAAACATACAGAACGTCGCTGTTTAAGAACAAAGTGCTTTAACCAAGCTACCTATGGGATAACGCCGCTTCAGCAGAGCTATGGGTGTGGGAAACGAACTTGCTAGTCTAATCACATTACGGGCAGTTTGTTGGGTAATACTGAGCGTGTGTCATGAAGACTCAAATTTCAAACCGCCCATTTGATAATGTTTTTCTGCATAATTATGTGACTGGTGGTTAAATTACGTTGGAAAATAGTAGAAATGGTGTCATTCATATCTCCGTATTTTCTAAGGTTCCGTTTCTGGAGGAATTTAGAAAAGATTTGACGTGTGATTGCTACATCGCCTCAACTAACTTCTACGAGAACAACCGACAGTTTTTCTTACAGGCATTCAAGGTATTCGCTCTATTTCTGCCCCGCATTTTTTCCAGACGGTCAGTGTTAGGATAGACAGAGCTCTATTGCCAGTCATTTACTGTTAACAATTTTTTCTGACCTTCCTCTGAGCATTCTACAATTTTATTGATACGACTTGATTACCACTCAGATCTGATGCAATCTTTGCTCTCAACCAAACCATTCAGACGCTCCTCTCTTGAAATCAAGCCCTGAGCTTGGAGCTTGCTGGTGCCACGACTGGGATGTGAACTCTGGTTCACCTTCTCGAGAATCAGCTCAGTGGATCACCATGTCATAGACTTTACTTAAAGAACAGTCAAACTCTCATGTTTACGTGCTCAGCTACACTTTCCTGGTTTCTCAAGAGTTAACTATGTCCGTCTATTTAAATTGGACTTCTTAACGTTATTTTGCTTAAACGATTATACTTGAAACCATTTACCGACCATGCTTACTATTTAAGTCTACACACATGGGCGTTCAGCCTACATATCATGTACTCATTTTCGCACTCTCAACTAAAAGGCCGAGCCCTCCGATTCCTGCGGTTCGCCAAGTTGCTCAGCCTTATTCGTCTTTTGCGGCTATCTCGTCTTGTACGTTACGTGAGTCAATGGGAAGAGGTAAGTCTGCGAACATTGCGACAGCTGAAATTTCTGTGTTTGAAAGAGTAAAGTCAGTGTCTCTTTGTGTTAATTTATGGGAAGTTGGATAAGTTGAAAATGTGTTCAAACAATTTTTCCATTTGAATGACAGTTTCCGATACTGAACTAGGTTGATGTAAGAGGGTTCTATTAGGTTAGTAATTCACATGCACATATAGTACATATGCGAGGATAAAAACTCAAGCTATCGAAGATTCTTCGATGGTCTCACACATTTTAGAACAAACTTGGATAAGGCGATTTGCAGTGCCCAGTCAGCAAGAATCATATATGAAAAGTGCATGGTTATCCTTGACGTGTTACTCTTTTTAAAGATGCACACATTACATAGATGGCCTTTGGGAGGTAGTCGTAGATGCTGCGTTTATGGAGTTTCACCCTAGCTCACTGATCTCTCACGGGCAGTTCCTAATAAAAGTCCATATCCTGAAAGCTCATCAGTAGTAAACAAAAAAATTATCACAATCATTGAGATTCCTCTGAAAATAAGTTTTCATTTTCGTGCATAGTAATGTCCTGTTGGTACGCGTTTGTTGAATCCTAATAAGCCCCCTCCTATCTGCACGCTGTGAACCAGCTAAGCGTTCTTGTTTTATTTGCTGTCATTTTTTTCGAAGTCACTCATGGTAGATGCGGCAATGCTTGCGGTCCCTTGGTCACGGAGTACACGGGAGATAGACTGATCATAGCAGCAATGTCAGATGGCCCAGCGTTTCCACATAAACGGTCAGTACGCTCGTACGTGGCTGTCTAAGTCAACTTCAGCTCTAAGATGTCGAGTTGTGCGTTATTTCTAACTGCACACACATACAATAAGTTTTGTATACACTACTTTTATCTTGCTCCAATTACTTACGGTGTGATACTGAAAGATCGACTCACGTTTACTCGGTAAGTCCGGTTGCGCTGCTACTTAGTAAATGAATTATTCGCGCAAATCACATTATTATGTCAGTCCGTGAGTTGCCGGATAATTACACGTTCTAAACTGAGCTCAATACAGTTACTCATTTTATGTCAATACCGTCACCGACTGAAGTTAGAAAATAAGGGCTCACTATCATCATAATTGGCGCCGCGAGTGCATCACTCTGCTCACAAGTAAACAACCTGGATTCCATGCTACTACTCACATATCGATGAGCTTTCATACACACAATTTATGCGTGAATCTTTAGCTGGTGAGCAATTCACCAGTAGATAAGGCAGGTGACTTCTCAACAAAGAAACGAAGATTTTGGTTGTTTATGCTGAAGGAATTCGCCTGTGAAGTTTAACATGCCTTTGTGGCTGTAGTGTAAATCAAGATAACACAAGCCACTGCGTCCGCGCAAACTACCCTTAATCAAAAGTATAGGGTTTGTGTTCAAAGGGCTTGAAGCTTAGGCTTTGCGCATATTTTGTAAGCACTTTCACAAAGTGCACATGGGCAGTGATCTCAGTTATATCGCGTTATGCCAGGTTCCAGCTGAATTTTATTGTGCATCTTATCGAGTAAGCTTGGTGGTGGAATTAAGTTCGGTGGACTGAGGTGTTCCAGTTAAGTTAGACGATTCAGAAGTGACGCGACTAATGTTAGGTATGTCATTTAGTATAATTTATTAATTAATTAATTATTATAATGTACGTAATGCAAGTGGTGTGGAATAAAATAGCTACAAACACATTTGTTAGACTCGCTGTATAAAGTGATACATTTTCAACGTAGAGTTTGGATAAATATATCCATGGTCGGTAACAAAAGCCGAGTTAGCAATTAAAACAAATGTCAATTTTTTCAAAGTCAGTTTTGTACTGAGATATTCCTCCCTTTATAAATTAACCGATTCTAAAACAAAAGTTAATTATCCGGCGTTCAGGGTCCATTCAGCGAAACGTTTAGACTTCGGACAACTTTACATGCAACAATAAGTTGCTTACAAAAATAGCACAAAACTGGTTAGTTACTACTGAAACTACGGCATTTTTGCGGTTTTCACTCGGGCCAAAGACATTGAACATGTTCACAATGACGCTCACCGTACATAAGCAAAAGGTAACACTTGCAACCGAAATGCTGCAAGCTTCTGAAGATTCCACACAACCATACTAAGACCAATCTGTGTGGTGTTCACTATTTGCCGCGCATTCTTTAGGTTGTCATTCTAAAACTTGGGGTTTTAAAGGTCATTTCTCACGTAGACGCGGAATAATACATTTCCGTGGCTATATTTACGAGCAACTCGGAAGGACGAAAGGAGTAAACTAATTCCAGCCATCACAACAAAACCAGAATTTTGCGTTTTACACTAAAATGTTGGGTAACTGCACATGCTAGACGCATCCTAGGATGACCGCATGGGTGCTTGAAAGTTCGACGTACAAATGATTTCTGAAGTTTCTATTTAGAATTTTGGTGGCCACTAATGTACCCTAACCTTTAGACACGGCGATTACTAGGAAAATCAATATCTCCCTTGAAGTCACATGTAGCATCTGTCACATGTAGCATGCAATCATTGCCATGCTGTCAAAGACACGAAAGTACTGATTGACAGTGTGTAGTTAATTTTCTGTCCTGTGAGACAAAATTTGCACTTTGAAATGCATCAACTTCATTTGTATGAGGCAGAATGTTAGTCAACAGGACAGCACATTGAGACTGCGAGTGATGTTTGACTTGCAGCATTGCAAATCCCAAAACTTTGAACGATAACTTCAAATGTGCTGCGTTAGTACACTGAGGTTGGTGGCTTCGGCCTAACTGAGAAGTCCTGCTCAACGGATCATCGATTGGAGTGAACAGTGGCTGTTTACTCATCTTACAAAATGATCGGTTAGGCTGTGTTATTTACACAAGGTTGTGACTGGACTTCCGGACATGATTCGTTGTGAGGTTACTAATCAAGTGGTTAACACACTATTCTTAGAAACACGAGGGTTGAGTTAAAAATTCTGGTTTGGACGAAGATGGGCACTACTGGTAAATTCTAACGAGAGTGAAAATGGAGTATAGTGACTTCTTTTCAAGTGGGTTAAACAAACAACATATCTGAACTGAAGGCTACAATCAAATGTGTGTGAACTTCTTCGCCAATTTGCCTGTCCACTTAGTGTTATTTGTTGAGTGTTTGATGAATATAGCTGCTTACAGTGGAAGTAAATAATCCAGATTCGTATTTTGAGCTGAACTACGAAAAAGGGTTGCACGAAAACAGTTTCTGACTGCATGAGTAGTACTGGCATCTTGAGGGTAAATACGCCAGATACACTCTTAGGTTTCCCTCCCGAATTTTGGATAAGCTGGCCTGAGGATCATCTCACGCTTAACGACTTCGAACGAGAATGTCTGGACTTTTGAACAGATAATGGAAGACGGCATTTTAACATAACTCCAACCAGATAAGGGCTACCCAAACTGATGGTGTTCTCTACAAACCACTTTGCACCAGCATACAGTGTACCCACAAGGACAGTTTATTAAAATATTACAGAACTAACATACGTGTTTTATACTGAGGGGCAGTAAGACACATCTCAGTAAAGAACATCTATCCCTTGGTGATAAATGAGAAAACCATGTCCGTCATTTTCGATTTTGGACAGTTTTCGGCTTTAAATAAAGAGTCTACGTTTCAAGGCAACTAAACGTATAGCTTTTGTTCATTATAAATGGGTTTCTAGCAGAAAAATCTACAACCGTTTTCTACCATCTAAGCAATTCGATTATTTCGGTACCCTTTCAGATTCGTCAATCAAATTTTGATATAGGAGTCCGTGTCAGAACTGAGATGGTTTAAAAACAGCCATTTGCAGATAGTAAACGGATGTTTTTTCCTAAATTTCTCGTGGTACTATTTTATGACTGCCTCAGTTTCTCTGTGAACCGTCCACAATTTTTGAAAACAGCAGAAACAATATTAGTTTAACGTCCCAATCTGAATGGTTTAGAGTTGGGTATAATCCACTCCTGTGTATTGCATTTACCTTACTTTGGAAAGTGAACGTTTATCAGCTGCCACTGTGGCTAGTTGGATTGTATCATTTTTCAATCTAGAACTTCAAATTTATCAAAAATTGTTAGATTATCGAGGTATATAATGTTACCTATGTTTGGATATGACTATTACTTCGATCATTCCTGTTATGAGGTTATCAAATAGACAACAATACTGGTTCTTAAGAACGCGGTCGAAGTACGTTGTCTAGTCGTGGTGACAACATGCAGTACTGAATGTCTTCAGCAACAGCTCAACTCAAGCTGAAGATTTCGATTTAAAAGAGGTTGTCGGAAAAGCGTACCTGACTAGAAAATTTGCGATTGACTCTAAAGATATAAAATTTGTGTTAAGAGGTATTCGATACCTGTGGTCTCGTGCGATATAAAGAAAGCGGTGAGAACCTTTGGATTGTTTTCGTCAGCTATCTCTACTTTCTGGTTTGGGTTTTTTAATCCTACATTGATAAGTCATGGTAAATTTCATTAAGATTCAAGAAGCATAAAACAAGGTAAGTTGTCCAGGCACAGTGCTAAAAAAGTGGTTTGAAAGATTTCTTCTGTCACCAACGCCAAACCAACAAACTTGCTGTGAAACGCATCTTTTGGCAGCAAATGAACGAGTTATTGCTGAGGTTTTGGTGTTATAAACCCTAATGCTATCACCAGGAGATTACTTTTGACAGTATTCGCTGTGAATACGAAACTGGCTGGGATTGGCGAAATAACATCGTTTTACTGGGCGTTAACAGTTTCGACTCACAATTACGAAACAACACCTTAAACAATCTGGCCAAACCAAGTAAGAAGTTGGTTGCTCACCTGTTTGACGACCGATGAAACAAGGCTCTTTGCCATTGATGCTGTTGGGAAGTGGATTTTGACATTGCCACTAATTACTGAAAAGGAGTATGGTTGGTCGAATCTGATGGTAGCTGACGATCATTTCTACTTATGCAGGTATCATTTCTGCTTTAATTAAACTGCGAGAGAGAGGTATTAGCTGAATGCTTGTCAGTGTGCTGGACGATAAAATCATGGGGCCATCCGCACACTCTATTGAACAGCCGATTAATGTGGATCAGTGATGACTAGTTAGCCGCCGCAGAAAGGTCGGTATGATGAACGTTATGCTCCTTTACAATATTAACACCTATTGGATGTGTTTTGCCAATTATGTTGTGAGCCTGGCACATTTAAAATAAAGGTAGGCTTCTTTAACGACAAGTCGGAAAATGAAACCGACCAGCGTTCACTCAATTTTCTAGACTGCCTAGTCAAATTTTATGAGCAGCAGAATTTCCAGGTTTCTGTATACGGCAAACCAACCCAGTTTGATCAGTATGTCAAATTCAGCTCGTCGTATCCAATCGCTATGAAGGAAACATTCATCATATTGTGGTGGATTGTCAGGTCGGAGGTGTGAGTTTNCTGATCACACACGTAAACCGGTGAGAAGTGCACACGACGTGTGAACGGAAACCGGGGGTGTTATGGGTTGGAATTATGACTCATAAACGAGAGCGCGCGTTGTGTGTGACTGGCGATTTGGACAATAAAGATTGTGCTTTCTTGGGCGCCGTTTCGCTACAATATTACTAGGCAATAGAAATAGCATCTGCAACACTGAACTTTCCAAAACAACAGGGATTTCTCACATTAAAGAACTGCCAGCCCCTAATCAGTATCAGAACGCATATATTGAAAACACAATTAAGCACACGTCTGCTAAGGAGGGGACCAAGACGATCAGAACTCCAAAGTTTACTCCGCAAATACTGTCCTGAACAAACATATGATAAAATCAGGTCCATCCTTCCTGAGTACGCTATGCGGACAGTGTTTTGATTAGATAATAAGTTCAAACGGCTCGTTGTGCATCCGGCTTCTATGGGCTACCAAAGAGTGCCAAATACGATTATTGCAATGTCAGTCACATAAGAGAGACAAGCAAACAATTGGAAGTACGTGTTGCCGAACGCGAGAGGCGCACGCGGTTGCCTCCTAAGGACGGACATCAAATTCAGAAGCTAGAAAAGGATCCGGCCATCGCACTACATGCACTGTCAGAACAACATAGCGTGTTCTGATCGAGCCGAGTGATTCACAGGGGGTCTGCCTCCCCATTCGGAGTGATGCTCTACTGAAGCCCCCACCATTCACACACAACACGCTTGCGTGTATCGCAATGACAACAAACCTCTTTCTGCAGTGTGGCGAGCAACGACAAACAACATTAGACAGACGTATCTTATCTATATCAGTCTCACCCCGATTTCATGGGCAAAGGATTCGGCCAATCAGTTCAGATTTAACGCAGATTGTCCTAAACACGCTAAATCCCTAGTGACCTCTGCTCCTTCATTAATGTGATTTTGCTTGCAAAATTTCTGAGGAAGACCGCCCGAGGTGGTTTAAACGTTGGGTATTACAACTTGCTCGTAACGGTGTTATTCTAAATCCATTTGTCAACCCCGGCCCAAATATTTTTATTTAATAAAACATATTTTCAAATATTCCAACTGTGTTCTCTAGATAAAATACAAAGTCAACGAAAAAGTTGAAATCCACGTGTACCCGATAGGCAACTATCTTCGTTTATTAATTGGGAAAAAGGTTCCAAATAATACACCGCCCAATGTTATCTAAATACTTTGGATTCTAGCAATCTTAGATCAGTAGAAAAATAGCAGATTAGTTCACATTTGGTTTTGAATCGGTCCGTCTACTGCCTGGTTGCACGACTAGCAGTCAATGTTTGTTTATGAACAAGTAAAATAGAAGAGGATACCTTAGTAGATCGGTTTCCGGAAACAATCTCTTGAAGTCTGGTTTTTTAGGATAACTTATGATCATCGAAAAGTAAAATAGGTCTACAAACAAAACGAATTTCTCAGCACGAACGTTACAATTTATATATTTGTGGCAGTTATCTGCAATAGGGTGCAACGATTTGTACTGTCAATGAAAATTTATCAGCTTATCATCTTGCACAACTTCACTTGCGGCTTACTACTGATTCCAATCAGTGGTGTCATTTAGACTACAGCTGCTTCGTTAGTGTTGAAGCCGAAACAACGATCTATTGATTAATTAGAATTGAACTACGTTCTCTACATGCTTCAAGTCGAAGTGCAAGCTGGCATCACACCTGACATTTTTGTATTATATCTCTTAGCGGACGGAGCCAGTTTTGTGGGCGAACACAATTTGAATTTAGCTTCTGTAGATTACTTGTATTTTTTTGGACCAACCTTATTGTGAAGATGAAAAAACCATGTTTAACTTGATAAGATTAATTTCAAATCTCGACTTCAAGAAGCAGTAGTTCTGAACTGCAATGAACTTATTTTTATCTGAATTTTCTCACACGCAGTTTCTTAATTTGGCTAACAAGTTTATTGGAATCTTCAATCTGGTTCTCATTCTTCTACTGCTTGGTCACTGGAATGCTTGTCTACAGTTTCTTATTCCAGTGCTCAGTGAGTACCCTATAGACAGTTGGGTGTGCAAAGGAAAACTACAGGTAAGTCTGTTGACTTCTGTGCTCACAGAAACATCTACAAACGTATTACTTTAATAGAGTGGTATTTATAGTGACAGTGATACTCCAAGTATATGACCATATCACATGCTAATGTTGTTAGACGTCAAAATTCATTGTGATTTGAAGCCAAATTGACACTATCTGCCACTTTTATGCAAAGATTAACTACCTAATGAGGATACTTTCAAGTGCTCAAGCAATCGTAATTAGGTTTTAGGATAAGAGGTTTAGAATAACTCTCTAAGTTTTGCCAGACAACTCAATATCTTTAAGCTAATACTGTTTTCGATTATGCTGCAAAGTTTTAAACCAGAAAATGTTACAGACTGTGGAAGTAAACTTTTCAATGAAAGTGAAGTTTCAAGGAAGGAGCGATGTAATGAGTTTTGATAGCATATATCTGGAAAAATACCTTTACCACAAATTACCTTGTTACTCCTACATAGATTCATCAGGAAAGACAGATCAGTAGTCACAGAAGTTCGTTTACAAAGTACTTCGGGTTGAAATGTCGAATCCACATGTTAATGCTCCATTAAAATGAAGCAAGCGTGACGTCTGGGAAAAGAAGCAACTTAAGACCCCTTGCAACAGACGTCAACCACCTAGCTCAAATTCAACAGCTCGAATATTGCAGTATTTTCTATCTGTGTATTAATTTATCTGATCCGAACATTTCTGTCTCAAATGATCACGCTTACACCTTTATATTTCATCTCACACAATATCCAAACGTATACTCTAGGTGTTTGGTGGCGCATTCTTTCATAGGGCTTGCTGGATATTTTGTTATACAGTTTAAAAGTTCAGTTTCATAAAATTCAGTGTATTAATGCGTGATTGCGAGGACACTAAAAAGACGTGTTTTCTGTTGTTTGTAGTCTGATTTTCATAAGCTGACAGCTTATTATGTACATCAACGAACATAACTGAAACGACTGACCGGAAAGCAACGACCAAGGTACACATACTGCCTAAAATATCGTACTAGTGCAATCAAAACTTCCGTTTTTTTAAACCGGGTTTTACTGACTGACAACATTTTAGGGTTGTTTCCATGTAACTGTGCAACGAAGAAAGTGGGCAATTTGGGTTTGTGACCTGCTTTCGGGATGTGTCTTTCAGTCAATATTTCTGGATGTATTGCTTAGTTTTCCTGTCAGATTCTTTATCGCATTATCAATCAGATTAACCAGTTAACCAGTCCGTTCAGCCAGAATGGGTGTCACTGTAGTGAGAGGTGAAATAAAATATAACGAATGAGATTGGTTATGATGACTGAACTCTGTTACTGAACCCGTTCTCGGTAAAAGCGACAAACATAGGTGATCGGTACGACAAGTATGGTTTATGGGGGGTTAAAACATAGGACGCGGAATATTGACTAAATAGTCTCATGTGATAACAGTCCTAGAATAATCTTGTTAGTTCTCATGTCCCAAGTCCTTCCTGTTTGCCTTGCTGTAAAGACCTAGAACTGTTTCGATACGTTTTCAACAGTAACTTTTGGACTAGGGACCTTTTCCTCTGTGCCAGGCTATACAGACCGTTTTAATCTCGCGAAGAAACCTTCTGGGATGATCGAATTCGGAAGGCAGCAGATGTGATGCTAGAAAACTTAACGTACTGGTCACTCCAGATAATCTTGTGGCACAAGTCTCGTAATCAGAACACCCAAACTTGCCAAGTTTTGAAAGACCAGACTGTACTAGGGACTTCTGAATCAAAGCATGAAGAAATTACAAAGTTATGGACGGAAGGAAAAAGCTGCTTATCTTTAGAAGTCCAAAACACCGTCAGCGTGGTGCCAAGGCAATGTCGTCACGGCACTGTTGTCCGCAATCCGTTTTTCGGTCACTCAAAGTAAAATGCCAAAGAGATTTCCTATTTCTTTGCTAATGATTAGTCTAATGACAACGCACTCGAAGTAAAAACGAACGCCGAACTTGCAGATAATGGAAATGAGCACGAAGGTATTTTCAGAGACTTAAAAAAAACAAACTTTCAATGACCTCGAATTGATGCAGACTGGTAATTAAAGCGCCCATACCAATGCATCGTATCCAAGCTTTTCGAGACGCTGACCGACGAGGTTGATAGTTTGGCAGTCTTTTGGTTAAGATGTCAAAATTTGAGGGATGGTTTTTTACAGTTCACCAAACCCTCGAAATACTTAGCGACAGGTCGACTAGACCTCAGATTTAGTAGGACTTGAGAGGGAACTAGCGGTTTTCTGTTTTCTGGAATATCACAGACGACAGTTTGGTTCTGGTCCATCCATATAATTTATATAACCGAACCGCTCGTTTATATAGGTTTCTTATTTGCCTGCGGAAGTTCCTCCCTCTGTTATGTGACAAGACCAATCTGAAGAAACCATATCTTAATGAACGCTTACTCTCAACACAAAAATGTTCAGAATACTCCTACCTGATAGCGCCACAAAATAGGTGGCGTTTTCTATTTAAAAACAGACTGCCGTTTTAAATGGGGTGAACAATTTTCAGTTTCACAAAACAGCTCTTACGTACAACATGGATTGACTACATATTTCAGAAATGCGCACAGCCTAATGTGACAAAACAGTAGTGAACCGAGTGAGTATTCACCACTGAGTGCTGGTCGCCGGCTTTGATGGAGAGACAAGGTCACTGACACGCCTTCCGATCAGTCAGTCAAAGATGAACGATGAGCAAATATTCAAATCAGTTGAAACAACACACATCCATCTTTACTGTCCTCCGTCACTTGCAGTCAGCTGGCCAGCTTATTTGTTCTATCCCCGCGTATAACTGTTTAACTTTCACTAACCCAAATGGTGTCCAGTGAAAAAAATGGGAGTCGCTAAAAATAAATCATAATCATGGAATCAATGACTGTGGTTAACAGGACAGTTACTGAACATCCTCTAGAAGCAATCCAACGGTCTGAGCGCTATCACAAGCAAATGTGGCGGTAGTTTGTCGTCTAACATGAGACCAGTGACAGAGTGGTCGGCAAGGTTATTTCATGAAAACGTGGTCGGGCTGTATTAACGGCTTGACTTTGAGTTTGGTCTTCCCTCTCGGATATTCTACCTCACTTGATAACGGCATTTGGCCTAAATCAAGTCGTGACACTAATACTGAATTGCGACTGTACCAGATTCAGGTACTGTAGCTCTTCAGGTTTCTCGGTTAACGGTTTCTGTTAAGTTGTGTTGCCCTGCGCAGCATGAAGGTTGAGGTTTCCGCGACCAGCGTGATTCGTATGTAATTTGTTCACATAAACACCCCTTGATATAGTCATAACAAGTAAACCTCTATCTGGTTCACGGAGTGCAAGGGCTTCCGTCTCATCTAACTAAATGACAGCTGGATACTGTTTTGATATCAGTTAGCAGTTTTTGGAACTTGTTGAGGATCAAGCTATGTGGCATATCTACTAGGTTTGCGACGAAACTACGGATGCTATGACCTCGGAGAGAAGATATACCATCAAGCTGATGTTATGTGCTTTGAAAACTCGATAAGATTAAATTAGACCGAACTCTTGAGAACCCTGGAGATACATTGTTGGATTTCGAAAAACTTGAATGATTATTCAAGAACGACTGACAAAAAGCAAAAATATAAACATTCACCAACGGGTCTCCTAGTGGTTCCAGTGGATGCCAACTGATGTTTACTGATTTTGTGATCAGTATGAGACACACTTGAACAAAAATTGGAAGCGTCAAAAACGTCAGACACTAGAATATTTAAACCCATAATCGATAAAAGATGAAACCCGCGAGTGATTGATACTTAACCATACTCACAAGATAGAAGTACTTAAGTGTCATGCATAGGTCTTAAAACTCCTTACATTTACCTGGCTGATTATTAATGCGCCGTATAGATAAGTCCGAACGATTGAAAAGAAGTCACGCTTAGAGCTTTGTTATTCAGATACTCAAGTTGTTTACCTTACTCCAAAATCACACTGATTAACATTTCATGTCCCTCTGTCGTATCGTTCTGTGGTCAGTCAGCTGTACTTTGTAGCGCAACAGAAGCAGAACTAATTACACTTGGTTCAAGTGTGGACAGGCATCGCTGTTTTGCGTTAAGAACAAAATTGAGTACTAGTTAAACAGGGTTGCAATGCTACTGTGTTGGAGATTCGCTGTAGTACTCTGTAGAGCCCACGGCCGGTAAAACTAGATGCTAACTTCTTTTCAAGGGGAAAGTTGGCAAACAGTGGCTTCGTCTTTCTTCAAGCAGCCAAAGGTGGTGATCATTTCAAACGTACTTCGTAAGCACATGTTCTGGAAAATCATGTCACATTGGAAATTTTACGAGTTGGGCCCAGGTAAACATGATTTTTTCTTCCATGTGCTAATGATAAAAATATTAATGACTTTCTTGTTTTTTCTGAATTATTTTTTAGTTTTTACTCGCAGCCGATCAAAAAGAAGCATTTGAATAGAAGGTTTTTATAATAAATCTGTAATAGAATATATTTGTGCTCGATTACAAGGGCAACTGTATTGGTCATCCTGCCTAATCATTTAAACCAAACCAAAAGAAGAAAAAGGGCTACTAAAGCATTACATGCACTCTGACCGGTTGATTAAAAGGCGAAGAAAATAGCTGTTGTCAGATTTTTCCAACAAATGATTTGAAAATGCAACATCCTATCTCTTTCCAAATTTATATCTGTGTAGTACTATTTGTACTCGATTTTCTATAACTAACTCACCGTTAGCTTGTGCGTACTGCACGCGTATGTGACGTATTTACCAGTTTTGTAATCGCAGCTTCACATATTTCAGCGTAGTACTGATTTCACTTTCGGGAATTTGTGACGCCATCTGTGCAGTATAACAATCATAATAGACATGTTGATATCCATTATACATGGGTTCTCTGGAATTGCTCGTCAGACAGTTGTTAGTAGCCGTGAATATAATGTAGTGAGAGAAATGCTCTCACAAAATCCAAATTAAACTGAATGACTTGACAAGGAACTTCAGACTAAATAAAGTCATCTGGATACGATGATTATCAAATTGTTACCTTGACATTTTGTGATAATTGACATGAACCGAAGGCAGTTGCTGCGCTGAATCGGAATTAGCCTCCAGTAACTACCTATTTATAACCGTTTCGGGGTGCTGATTGCATGTTGTATATCAGCACTGGCAAAAGACGTGCTACTTTTTAACACTCACAAGTATAACCTCCGAGAAGTCTCAGAAATCTTACATAAACATGGACCTCTTACGTAGGCAATAAAGGAAGTATGCATACTCACCGTAGTGAGTGGTTTTAACTTATGGTATATTAGTGTGCATCGATAGGGCCACGTCCGTATTAAAAGGGCCAGGTATTATCACTGGGTGACGATAATAACACATGTAGAGTGACCAACCATAGGCTGACTAGTACGATGCTGAAGGCTGCAACCGTTTGCTAAATCTCAATGCCACATTTTAAAATGACAGAAGCAATATGCTGTTGAACTGCTTTGTGTTGGATTAACGAAACCGAACACTAACCAAGTTCAATCTAAGTCATCCACGCCACAGATACAAATGAAGACAACCCTTTGATATGGTTACGTCACAGTTAGGACGCACTTGGAACCGTGGAATTTTGTCGATCACAGTGTGGTTGATGGGCCATGTCAACTGCTGAATCCATAAAAGCGCTTATGTGAGCACAAGAGGAGACTATCCAATAGAAGTGTCATCACCTCAGCTGTAGCCAAAATTTGGCACCTCACGACTTTCGATTACCTGGTCTTGATTCCGTAAATCGGGCGAGCGAAAGTGGGGGAGTTGGCGGTATGCACGATTCGAAAGAATGTGCCACAGTTGCCTTGATAGTTGTCTGGATGACTCCATTAGTGAACCGGAATGGATAGTACTCAAGAATACCTTCAGATAAGTGTCTGATCGGGCGACCCACACAGCCAATTCCACTTAAACATACGCAAAGGGGGCCTGCAAAACGCTAGTGGTTTTAGTACATCCGTTCGAAATGAAACAGGCCGACAGGATGACTTGAATACAACTTTTATCTGTATTTGAAAGTTAGTAGGATGGTGTGTTAAAAGACCAGTTTTGTGCATAGCTGTTTTTCGTTTTTCTTAGTAAACATCTTACACATATCACACCTGCGCATTCTAGTCCGAATTCCAACGGCTAAATACCGACTCCGAGTGAACGTTAATGTTCGGTCAAAACAGGTCCAAGATTTAGCGATTTACTGTTTCCCGAATGGTCGGCGAGCTTTTGTGGATTAGTTACAAGATGTATTCACTTTTCCCTTTGAGCCCTTCAAAGAATAAATTGTTCTAGTTTGTATTACTAGTGAGTAGTGTGGCGGATTCGTGGTTTTAGATGAGACCCAACTGTGAAAAGTCAGGACTTCGGCTGGATTCGAACCAGCGACAGACACAGCATGTCTCAACGCGGCAAGCGCTCTACCATCTGAGCTAGCTTGGCTAATGTCAGTTTGCACTGGTGGAGAGCACCCGTTTAATTCTGAACATTTTACAAATCAATTAGTCTTTAGTGCAATAGTAAATATGCGAGAAAGCAAATTGGAGTTCAGAGCACGAAGCTTCAGTCCGTGTTATATTTGTCCTTCTGAAAAGAAAAAGAGTTCAAACAAAAAAATGATTTTATCAGTTTAGGTATATGTGAACTCGGACTCAAAGGCAAAGAACCTCCTGTAAAAATCGTACCACGTCTTGAACGTAGATGGTAATGTGTTGTGTATTCCGTGAGCTTCAGTTCAAACAATCCCTTGAAAGATGGGTAAGCAAAACTAGTGACCAGTAAAGCAGTTTAGATGATTAAATAAAATTGACTAAGCAATAAGACAATGTTAACTTTCGAAATGTGCAATGCATGAAAATCGGACGGAAAATAGTGCAGCCTTGATTTTTCTTTTCATCCGAAGGTGTTACATATATTGCTTTGGCTTGATTGAAGCGGGCCATAGTAACACATTCGAATGAGAAATCGACAAGCCAGCTGCAGATGCTTTTTCCACTTGTTAATTGCAACTCACAGCTGAATTAACCCATGCGCGAAACACAACGCCTCGATAACCCATGGGATGTTATGTGATGCCTCGAGCTAAATCACAGTGATCTGGAGTGAGTCGGTGGTCATTTTGCATGTTTCTCAGTGAGTGGTTTAAAAAATAATTCACTTTAAGCTTACTACTGCCCCCTTCAAATAATCAGATCACCAAAGTCATATAAATAATCTCTCTGGTAAAAATCTGTGCCCTGGTTTAGTGTCGCAAGCTAATTTAAGGATTTGAGTTACGCCCAACCTCAATCGAACTTCATCGAAACTCAATGTTACTTCTGTGCATTGCTCATCTAAAAACGCTATACATAGCGCTTAGTTCTTTTACTCCACTTTCGTTACATTTGGAGAATATTCTCCACAAAATACTTAAGCTTCTAGGACTTTATCTTCTGACCTACACTTGACTTTGAACTCATTATTCTTGGACGATTCATACCTTCCACTACCATGTTAGCTACCGTGGCAATTACGGCGTTTATTTTGATTAGACTTTCGCATTCCACTCCGGCAGAAATCTGGAAGTACTTGGGATTAATTGTTGAGGTCAGTTTTTGTGTATCACTTGCTTTGAAGATACTAGATGGGCGGTCCTTGAGAGATTAACTGAACTATCTTAGAAGTAGCTCAAACACTGTAAGAAAATTCTCACTGTTCTCATCCGTGTCCTGCCCTGAGACATATCCTGCTAAATTACGAACTCACAATGGCAGCTTCTTCGGAATTACAACAATTACAAGCTGTTTCACTTGATTCGAAAACTCGATAATTTCCAAAACTGAAATAATGATGTATGCACAGCTTTGTTTTCTACATAGCCTCATTGACGCGTGAGTAGTTGACTATGCGTTGTTGATCTTTCATTGCTTTCTAACTGGCAGGTAAAATTCACTATCCAGATATGTGCATATCGCATAAGGCAGAATCCGCTTCACATAATAGTTAGTGGCATTTATAGGATAGGCCCAATCACAGTGAGAAGTAGGGAAACGTCTATTCGTCTCATCTTGTTTTGCTGGTAACCTAGGCCCTTCGACCTGAAAGTGTAACGGGTGACCAAAAAGATGTACACGAAATTTTACATCACTAGTGAGTCAACAAACTGGTTGCACTCCAGAAGAGTACAGTTTATTACGATATTTGCTTTGAACGATAAATGTTGGCATTTCTCCTTCGAAGAATACTTCCTGTGATAAACTGGGCGCTCTACTTTTGCAATTTTTAAAGGGACCAGGTAATACCCTGACTGTGATTTATTGAAATTTGGAGTCTCTGACAAGGTCATTTAAGCAACCACGAAGCAAAACAATACAGATTATCGCCGTTCTAAATAAATCTCAAAGTATCATCTAATACAAATATACCGGTTTTACATGTAAGCTTAAAAATTGGTTGATTAAAAAGACTATTCAGTACTATTGCATTTTTACCCCACCGATTTTCATGTCAGAACGCGGATTGGTTCAGTCAGTATACATGGGCGCTGTTCAAGGCTATGTCGCACATGCTATCGATCGGTTACGGTCGATATCCGCCCACAAGCCTCACCGAAGCGTGGGTCACAATTGTCAGTATGGTAACAGGTGCCACGGGTTACGCGCTATTTGTTGGTCATGCAGCTGCACTTATTCAATCGTTTGACTGTTCAAAACGACTGTACCGAGAAAAAGTAAGTTGTCAACCAACAGTAGGACCACTAGGAAAACAAACGCACCAGTCCCTACTTTTTATTCATCCTGTATCGGTGTTTACGGGTAGCACGGTTGTAAATAACGAACAGTGCTGAGGAAACTTATTGAATTAAGTCAACCTGACTCTTTTTCACTGCTCCATTAGAGGTTTCATGCAACGACAGTAGACGCCATAACTCACACGCGGTTTCGCGTGCAATCGCAAGCTAGCTATGGTGGACACATTGATGAAAGACAACTTGTAGAAACTGGTAAGTATAATCCAAAATGGCTTATCACATTGTTGAATTTGTTTATAAACCAAATCTGACAATCTTCAAATATACAATGATTACTCAACATCTTACTGAGAGCGGAGTTTCAACCGATTCTCCAAAATGCCGGAAAAATCGCTTCAACAAATCGGATAACTAATATCTTCTCATCACTACTCTCTTCTTGAGAGAAAGTCATTGAGATTATCGCTTTGCTCGTCATTCGTATAAATATTTACCATTCTCCCGAATGTACTTTGGCATTACATTGTGAATTTAAATTCGTTTTTCTGCTGCTTAGTAGACAGTAATCGATCTGTTGCAATACCTGGTTTTACAGTTGGGTTTATTAACCATCACCCACGTTCACAAGGTCATGAGATGAAAGTTTCCTGTATTGTTAGAGGAGGCCATTATTAGAATGGCGGTGTGCAACGGAAGTGCGCTAAATAAGCGTCCCAAAGTGAAGTTTAACCGATACTGTATCACTTTGACTACTCAAGAAGTGAGCTGATGAAAAAATGACAAATGCCAACACTGCAATTATAACTACTTACTTGAAGTTCGATGGATGGGAGCGAACTTTTGGAAACAATTTAGCGCCCTATCAAAATCGACCTCGAACCTCTCAAACTGTGATACATTCTTGCGGCTAATAATTAAGAATATTCCTGACAAATCTGACCTGTGTTACAAATTCTAGAACGACTAAACATTTGGCTTTCTAGAGAAGCCATGAGGGATTAATTAAGCACTGCTAAGAGCCTCGGATTCTAATGGCTTATGGGAGAAACTTCATTGTTCAGTCGCTCAAAAATGAACAGGAAAATAAGAAAAAATAAGGTCCTAGGATGAACTTAATTTTGCCCCCATCTTGGACCATTACGGAATACCATTGCTGACGTCTATTCGCTCTTTATTCCCATTAATGGTTAGTCGAAAAAACAAGGCGTCAACGAGAATCAAATAGCAAAAGCAACACAGGTATTAAAAGAACGCATTACGCAAGAAAGTTAGTTTAAAAGTCTCCTCACATTTCAGCTTGTTCATCAACATTCATAGTATATTCTTTCATAGTAAATCTAAGTGTGGAATGGGCCCATGTGTGAAAATGAAACAAAAATCAGGACCTGGAAGTATAGGAAAGCCACTTCGGTTAGGTTGGTCCTACATATTTCTTTTAGATCGAGGATGCTTCAATTTATCTTTCTAATAATACAACGCAAGTCCACCTAGGAGAGTTTAGTGTGTGGAATATATCCAGACAATTCATGCCGTTATGCCTTATGTTCACTCTAAGAAATGGGTCATTATGTCCCATTTTCGTAATCAGCTTTGTTAACTTCGGAATTTCCCACCCGTGAGGTGACTGAAACAAGTGTATCCCAAGGCAATCGTTCACTAACAAAAATGTGTAAGGAAGACTTGGGCTCTTCCACTGTTTTTTTTGGAGATGACAATAGACTGTCGCTTCCGCTACCTAGTCACGTACAATAACTAGAACTGTGCCAATGGCAGTAGGGCACTTTGAATCGTTATACAACTTATAGTGTAAATCGATCATTTCCCGCGAGTGTTTTCTGTCCCCTGTCACTTGTACGATAAAAACCAATGCGAATTAAGATTTTGCATTCCATTTTATGAGTTAGATACTCCGTTATGTCAGCAAAATCACTCCCATCGACTGGAGTCCAAAATAAGCCGATAAGGTTTCGCAACAGTCTCACGCTGAGTGGTGTTTAACCTCTTTTTACACCTAACAACCGAAATAGAATCTAGTAAAGAACAGTCATCATTTATTGGCCCCCTGCGTTATTAACACTATACTGTACCTATTGGAAACGTTATACACGTTCGTAACATTTTTATTAACTAATATAGTGTAGCAATGACGCTCGTAACTGTAACTTTACACACTCAGAACATGTCCGTGTAAGCACTGCAAGCGAGTGACCATAAAGTGGCGAAGAAATAACTCACAACTACACTAGTGAACAAGAGTTAATCCAAGTACTTTATTAATCGACAATTATGAACTACACTCAAGCTGCTGGAAATCACTTTTCTTAGTCCGTCCCATAAAAACATACTGAAAACTATTCCATAGGTTTTGGATGAAATAGGCCTATGATTAAACTCTTGTTGCGTTCCAAGAATCCATCGTCTGTTGACAGAACTAACAATTACTTACTTAAAGTGGAATACAAAACTTATTCATAGGTTTTTACAAGACTTACTGCTCTGTTGCCGAGGGTTAGCGCAAACAAGCAGCAAATGAACCTCAGGGGCACACAACGAAATCAACTGGAACAAGTCATAATCAAAGACTTCGCAGTAGCTGGATATACGTAAAACACATGCCGTGAAAATGACGTTGGAAATGTTGAAATAAACAGACTGTAATTCGGATGTACATAGAGAAGTTTATTTGAAGACGCCGTCAAAATTACCATCAAAATTGTACAAAAACAGTCGACTCCGATTGTCCTAGCTGGCTGCCCACATCCCGTTCAGTTCGGTCTCGTTTCTATGTGTTCTTTACTTAATATATTAAGCTGATGACCCACTACCTCAGGTAACCCACTTTTGGGACAGGATTTCTTAATCAGTTCATGATGGAATCCACCAACGCCACTGATGAGCATCGAGAATACATTACTAGTCAGTATTTTGGCAGGTTTGTTTGGAGTGCTACTTGGGTAGTCGGTCCGCCAGGTCATTTAGTGAAGTCCATAAAGACAGTGGATGTAGCTGGATAACTGAGTCCAAATGTGAAAGTTCCGGTCTTCCGAGGTGACTTCGCATCTCAGCTGGACGCCTCTGAGCACACTGTTTCTGTCGCTTGAGAAAAACCAGCCGAAGTCCAGATTTTTGCAACTGGGTCTCTTCAAAATTACTTATTGTTTGAATAAGACATTGAGAAGACGTAATTCATGCGATGTTCTCCGGTTTTCAGTTCAACCTCACGAGTGACTCTTTAAATAACCGTGAAGTGTAACGTTAAATCTATTAGATTCCCGTTAAGTCTAGAAAACTAAGCAGGAGTGGCTAGCCTACGTCTACTTAAACCTTGCAAAATCAGCAAGTTTAGATAATTCGTGTTCAGATTAAGATTTTGGATGTGGCAATACTGAACTAGTACGTACCACGGTTTGGTACCTTGTAAATGGTCTAACCACGTAATATCCGCAATCTTCTCCATAGGTCTCGCCATTCAGGTAGTATTCTTAAAGATACACATTTAAACAAATGTGGCATATGAAACACGAACTCCCAGAACAATATAAGTCTCATAACGTTTTCAACTCGACATGTTCATGCGCAATTCGACGTTGAAATTCCAAAAGATTCACTGAATATTTATGCGTTTGCCCCGAAGCCGACAAGCAACTGACCCTCATTTGTCCAAATATAGTTTGCAAGGCCGCTGTAAAAAGCAGTCTTGGGCGGCTCACAACCAGCTTGTTAAAACCCCATAGGCTTAACGAAGTCAAACGAATGTGTAGAAACAGAAAGATATCGAACGGAAGATCACTAGTTCGTCCAAATCATCACAAAACTCCCACCGCTAACAATCCAACTGATCAGGCAATGTACTAAAACATTGATGGTAAATGTCCCAAAGCTACACAAACTAATATCACAGGGCTGGAGATAGTATTTCCGGCTTACGAAATTTTTCTTTGAAACCAGTAAACTAAGCAGTTAAGTGGCTTAAGTGGATTTAGCTGGTTTGTCGTTTTCTTTCCAGATTAAATTGTACTAAAAAAGTAATCAACATCAATGCCTAGTTAAAAAATTGTTTATTTTCTCCCGGGCCGTAAGTCAAGGGATTATGATTCACTTTCACAGTTGACCATCGGCTGTGAAACTGAACAATCTCATGACAGAAGTTTGTGTTACGTCTACAGTGTACATACAAAGTAGCTTGCCCCAAGAAAAGCTTCTGTGAAGATGGTGTCCATTTTGAGTGAACGCAGTGAGATCAGATGCAACTAGTAGTCATCGTAGTTTTCAAAAATTTAAACCAGTGGCATTGTAACACCGTTGTATACAACTATTTGTAAATAGGAAATGGCACACAGGTGTTTGATGATAATGCCATCACCCGTTGTTATTTTATGCTCAACAGCAAACCCGTAGTTTTCGCGCAACACTTTGGATATGGAGTGTGTTGTAATTTGTTTTTGTCATCCACAGTTCAAACAAATCGACGAATATATGGCGTTCAGGAAAATTCCACGGGCGCTCCGACAACGAATAGCTGAATACTACGAACATCGATATCAAGGGAAAATGTTCAACGAAACGGAAATTTTGAATGAACTCTCAGAGTGCTTAAAAGAAGTTAGTCACTGTCTGTCCCTTCCCCCGTCATTGACTATGATGTGTTGATATGTGACATCACCTAATGTTAAAAAATGAGTTAACCAAAATATTCGAAGGTACTCACTTTTTGGATAATAGAATTATCCGATTGAAATTGAACGTGGTAGCCGCTGATCTGTGAATATTCATACCAGTACAATGCTGTGTTTGTAACTTGGTATCAATTATATTTCTACAGCAAATCGTCAACTATAACTGCCGGGCTCTAGTCGCTGCCGTCCCGTTCTTTACGTTCGCCGACCAGAATTTTGTATCTGAAGTAATAATCAAGCTACGTTATGAAGTATTTCAGCCGGGTGACTTGATCATTAAAGAAGGAACAATCGGAACTAAAATGTACTTTATACAGGAGGGGATCGTAGATATCGTTACAAGAGATAATGAGACTGTTACCAGCCTCTCGGACGGTTCATATTTTGGAGGTGAGTTGAACACCTGTTGAATTGTTCGTAGGTTAACGTCACTCACGGACACAGTCAAAATTTTCAATCAAGTTTTTCAAATGTCCATATTTATTAATATGTAATGCAAAATGAACGTGTATTTGTCTTTCATTGGTCACAGTTTACTTAATTGAATGCGCAATATGAATACATTTGAAGCTCAGCAGCAAACAGCCCTTGACAGGTAATATCCAATGTTGACAATACCGTTAGCGCTTTACCTCAACCTGTGAAACTAAATTTAAATAAATGATGCAGAGAAAACCTTTATATAAATTGAAAATCACCCAAAACCGATCGCAGCCGTCAAATCCCCATTGACTTCCCAGTCGGTCCACTCATAAAACTGTGGTAGTTGGGCTCTTTCAAGCTGAACGCGGTTTTTTCGGATTCCGAGGTAAAACTATTTGTTCACGTAGACAGTAAGAAGCAGAACAACGGAAGAGATCATGCAATTTTGAACCATAAAACCTCCAACAATTAACGTCAAATAAGGTCTGTTCAATGGCCAACAGGTTGGATCAACGCTTGTTTTTAATTGTGAACAACAGAGTTAGTCCACGAATCAACGAAGTCTCTGCAATGCTTCCTAAACAGTTCTAGAGAGGCGACGGATTCCAAGAACAACTAAAATCTACGATCTACTCCTCCATATTAGTTTATTTAAGCAATTTTTTATTCCCCACGCCTGTCTCACGTGTAAGAAGTTATCCAAATGGTGGTATATAGAAACTCCTGTTTGAACCATACTGATACATAAAGTGGTATACCTGCCAGAGAATTCTTTTCACTCGATCAATGTGATGGAAACACTTTGTCTAGTCTACCGAGTTAAGGTCGCCCAGTCGGGGGATACAAAACAGCATTCTTTCCATAGCGTAGGCTGTCGGAACTCGCTTGTACAGCGCACCCATGTATACCTAGATACGTTTCGCTCAGGTTTTGCAAATACTTTGGCCAACCTCCAGCCTGTAGGCCTGTAAAAAGCCACTGTTAGGGTGGGCACTTCACTTCACTTTGACCAAGATCATTAATCACTCGTTCTACGTTTACCCCGTTAGTGCTCCTCTTGTAAAATGGCGATACACATAACGTATTTAATCTGATGTTGAGTTACCACTAACAGGTTCTCCGTAGCGGTAAAGAGGTGTTTATTATTTACATCAAGAATGAATGTGTTCACACGTGATACCTAATCGCCTTGTATACGGAGGACTGTATATAGTTACAGTCCACCTTACCAGCTCACAGCCCCTCGGTGTTCTGGTGGCATCATCTATTTTCATGTCGTCAATTTTCGTAGGAAACTACTTGTCATAGTGAATTCATCTTTTTGCGACTGTCTCCAGATCCTGTCGAGCTGGTCTAAATACAATTCCGAATCTTGCACGTGGCTCGAGTGATAAGGGTGAACGAAGAAACGATAGCAAATTAGATCATCGGCTCAGCTTTTTCAGTTTGGATTTTACAATTATTTTCGGGTACACGCTGAACAGTGGGCTACTTATATTGGTTACTAGTGTGGTGGATTGCCAGGTCGGGGGTGCGAGTTTTCNGATCGCGGCAGGTTTTCGAACGTACCTCCCCCACGTTGAGGTATTCGGCCGAGCGTTCGAAAACTCGCACCCCCGACCTGGCAATCCACCACACTAGTAGCCAGTAAAAACGTTACAAAATGCTACTGATCATAACCAACGTGTTGGGAATTTCGATTGCTTTCAGTTGAAAACGAAATTTTCAAGCGTATTCACTTTGCATATTACATTGGCATGTGGTATATCAGCACATCAATTCTAATCAATCCTCTAACTTTTTGGCTTTCGTGGAGCTCACATAACATCGACGCCCTGGAGTGCAGCACATAGTTCTTGGGTTCATTCTATCCATGTGAATATCTTCATTGCAGTAATTTCACCGTTGTGATAGTTACTATTTGACGGCTAGTTGGTTGTTAGAATTTTTCATCAAAACAACTATGTTGGTAATAATTTCTTTGTTGTCGCTTCAAATTTTTAGAAATTTGTCTACTGACTAACGCTCGGAGAGTGGCTAGCGTGCGAGCAGAAACGTATTGTAATGTGTATTCTCTTGATCGAACCAGCTTTCTGGAGGTTCTCGATAATTATCCTCTCATGCGTCGCACTATGGAGTCTGTGGCTGCAGAACGTCTAAACAAAATTGGACGTGATCCGTGGGTGGTGAGCCAACGAAGAGACTTGTGTGATGATTTGAAGCTTGTGAATGAAATTGTAAATCAGGTAAGTTTGCTTTTCATGCACGGTCAACATCCATCACTATGACGCATTTCAGTGAAAAATGTCGTATGCTACCACATATGATTCTTGTCTTATACGATTAATTACCAACAGCTTTTTTTAGTATGATGATGGATCTTTTAGAGCCAACAAACCACGACTAATCAGCATACCTCTGACCTAGCATTCTGCCTGTCCCAGTTAATTAACCAAACATTTAAAGCATCAACAGCGTTCGTACGTCTAAACGACTGCGTGCTAAATATTGTGTCCCGTAATGGCATGACGTCTTACGACTTACACTACTTGAAAATGGCATTATTAAGTTAAAAGACAATTTATTGGGTGGCTATACGTTCAGAGCGTGTTAAAAATAATTCACGCCGACGTGAAACTGTAGCAAAATAGTCTAAATATTTCAAGAAATTTTACGTCACAATAAGATCTGTGTTCTGCCGTCGAAAGATCGGCAGAAACTGGAAGGTGTATAGTTCTTGCGGACTGGCGATTTCAAGTAGCGACTTAATAATCACCGGGACGAATTATTTCCTATTATGAATTAGGAACTGCTCTTCAGTATAATGACACACAAATTGATTATCATCCTCACAAATAAGATTTTTATCGTACGTTGCTCAGCACCTCTCTCCCGTACACACACATCGTCAACTTTTTTCTCACTCCTTCCAACAACATGTTCAAATTTGAACGAGAAGAGGCCAGTTAGCTGGACAGTTTCACTCCCCAAAGAACCAATCAGTTAATGCTGTGATACCGAGTCCCTTCATAGTCATCTCCATCGTAACGGGACTTGGTCGAACCTATCCGGATCTTGAGAGGCTTGGACACTAGAAGAGCTAGTGTGCCAGTTGGCAGCAAGAACGGAGTCATCCTGAGATCTCGAACCTAACCTAACAGATTTGATATGGCTTGAAATGAGCTGGATCGGAACGTTCATCTTAGAGTGCCAAGTAAAATCAACTAAGGGAAATTTTATAGACGGTCATGGGTGAGAAGTATACTCCCATGCTTTTCAAAGGGTAAAACAAAGAACAGGATACTTTCAAGCATATTGAAACATGCAACGAGCAAACGTCTACGCGTTTATCTGTGCCAGAACAATTATACCAACACCTGACTCCACTGCAATATGCGACCGTGCGACCATCTTCAAATCTGTATAGGACTTTTATGACCCTAATCTGTATGGTTTGCTTTGTCGTGCGTTCACTGGCATCCCCATTAGCAGACACTGGCGTAGGTACGAGGGACTTTCCAGAAAGCCAAGAATTTTTGTGAATATGTGCTTCAATGGACCCTACCTGAGAAGCCACCGCAGATAATCAGTGTTAATTCTACAGGGAAGCCTATGACACAATCCGAACATTCCGCTGTTTGCTAAACTCAGCAGTTATCAAAGTTGGACAAACAACCGTTGGATGACACAAGCAAGCTATCTGTTTAAAATGGATAAGCATCGGAAACCTACATGTGTAACCTGCTAAAAGAATATATTCCTCGTTCACAAAAGGAAGAGAAATCGACCTATTTTTAGTGTTCGGCTGCTTATCGAGTTAAGCTTTTACAGTGCGAGCGTTTAATCATCAGATGTGACTAAATAGTTAGTGTGTTAAAGTGTGAGGCTATAAGAAACTGCTCAGACTTTTACTCAATGATGATGTCACCTCGTCTGATGACGAATCGCATGTAGTTCAACCACCACACTCGGCAAACAACCCAACAGCGATAAAATCAGCTCAAGTTGCCGCCCCCTTCTCTATTCTTAGGATTCACAAGCCTACACGGGCGCACACAGACCAATCACACTAATTAGCTCTAGTTTATTTTTGTCATGGTTTTTGTTACCACCTGAACAATGGACTTATTTCAAATTCAAGTACGAGTTTAAATTGCACGATATAAAACCAGCTGATGGGGAACAAGTGTTCCGAAAGCTAAAAGGGGAGTGTCAGAGAAATGCACTCAAAACTGCGACTACCACGCTTGACGGAAAAGCTTGCGGACCCTTATTTATCCGTTTTTTAATTGCCTTGATTTCCAAGACAATATGATGGGCAGTGTAGTGGGAAAACATATTGTACGGATCCCCATTGATTACTTGTAATGCCCAGCACCTGCCGTACGCCTTTCTCTGGGGCTGACAAACAACTTCACCATCTATCTATCTGAGAAAAATGGTCTCACAAAGCTGATCAAAGGGGCAGACTTAGAATTAGTGATGAAACAGCTGGGGGGAAATAGTAAAGAACCCGAAGTAATCAAATTCGTCAAAAAAACGTTTCCTTTTTTAGTGGAAACCCAATTTGATGGTAAATTATTCATTCGTCTTTCGAAATACATATGCGCGTTTACTTTTGGAGGAATACCAGAGTATCTGAAAATACTCGAACCGTTTCGGGCACACATTTGTATATACTTCTATTGCCAAACTGTAAATTCTTCACACTGAAAACAACCAGTCGCAACACGTCATCCAAATTCGAAGAATTAACATAAGTTGTACGCAGGGCAACAAGCTCCTCCAGTAGTTAGGTGCATCATAGTCCTTGTGAGGTTGAAACTGTTATAACCACGAAAGAATTTTGTCCACGTATGAGAGGAGGAGTCCGACAACCGACCTATCGGCCCGCCGCGTTAGATCCACATTCCTGGGAATGAAGTAACGTCGTAACCTTTTATATACTGTATCCCATGTGGGGTGCTCCGTCGTTTTAAAACGGCCTAACGCTATCTTCAAACCTTGGAACTAACCTTATCTTTAATAGAAGGCATCGCCATTGCACTAGTAAACTCGGACACCCTAAAACTTTAACTGCAAAATTTAGTTATGTTACTGATGTCTTTCCTTACGGAGTGAGGTTTTGCTAAGCCACTCCCCAGACTGCTAGTCAGACCACTGCCATTGGACTTCCCCCTTCTGTCGTGATGTAAATGCACGCTGGTTTTGTGGTTTGGAATTTTGTTTTCGAGACTGATCCCTCCTGACAGTGCTGTTAAGTGGGCGAATAAAGTCTGCCAAATGTCACAGAGCAATACGGCACAAAGAGGACCATGGTCGACGTTGTGGGCAACTAATCTGAACTTCTAAGGAGTGGTGTTCTGTGCATTTATCCTCATTTAATATCTGCCAAACTGCGTAAGAAGACATTTTAATTTACCGAAAATGGCTTTAAACCATTTTTAAGGGATTGTCTCATGCTCTACACGATTTATCAGCTTTCGTTCATGAACCTCCAGGAGGAGTCACTAATCTTGGCATAATCGATAGCAATAAACTTAGCGATAAACTTTTTAATTTTGTCCACCACGTTTTGCTTTGAAGTGGATAACTCAGTAACTACAGCGGTATTCCGACTAAAGTCAGAAGCCGGTCAACGAACTTAAAACGCGACTGCATATCATGTACATTCGCATCTACATGCGATGTAGCGATTACTCAAATCGTTAATTTTTTGGTGCACTCCATGATCCAAGTATTGTAGGTAGGACTGGAACGTCGTCAATCCGCGTAAACAGTTGGCATCTGAGAATGTTAAACACCAGTGCTGTGACCGTTGTGAAAACGTTCCTCGGCAAACTGATGACGTTTTGGCGCAGGTCAGGAATGTCGATCTGTTTAACTGGCCTCATTGAAGCCCTGCTGACAGCAATCGATTTATGTAAACTTTCCGACCAGTGCTAAAGAGATCACAGTAGTATAGCCTCGGTTGCCAGTGTGGTCCGAAGGCTTATCCTGGGTCCAGCAATTCTCTTGAGTGACGAGCTAACGTTCCGTAAAAAGCGTTCTGACGCTCAGTAGAAGTGTCTTGAACTTCGCAACACCGAACAGAACACCATAATAAAAGTCCATTATATCAAATAAGTTGAGTCACGATGACTAACTATACAAAATAATTCCGGCAAGTTGACGCTTTGTAAAAGTCAGAAAGATGTGGGGTACGTCCTCTACACAAAACATCGTTCAGCTTCTGCATACGAGTGCACTAGCATGCTTATCTCTCGGAATTTCACGATGTTCAAAACATATTTCACCACGCCTTGTTGAAACATATTACACTTTATTTAGCAAACTTCAAATAACCTCATCATTTTAGTCGATTAATGGATCCAACAAGTACTTATGCATACGAGAGTTAGAACAGCAATTTAATTCTTGCATACACGAACCCACAAAAACAGAAATAAATATGCATCGTTCCTAATCAGATGAATTTCACTGTAGGCTATCAATCGGTTATGCACCAAAAGACGCAAATGGTAAAGAAAACAATAAGTTATACAAAAGTAGACAAGAATAAAATAGTGTGAAATCCCTAAACGCAGTTTACAAAAACCGTACACAGTATGGGACTAAGAAACTCCCTCTCAAATAAGAAGGTGTAACGAGAACAAACATTTTAAAAAAAAGGTAACCGCTGGACCAGACAGTTCATGTTATCTAGATAGAAATGATAATCGTGATCAACAGTAACGGTCTTTCGAAGTACTGTGCTCTTCGTGCAAGACCTGTTTCATATGGACTGCTACAATACATTCACCGCTATATTGGAAATGATGTCATTTTTTTGGGAACTACATATTACTGTAAGCCGCCGCAACAGCCGCGTTCGTTACCAGTAAACTCAATGGCGACCATCATTAGAATTTCATACCTTGAATTCTTTACTAGGCTTCAAGTATGCTCACTTTGCTGCTGGCTGAGCGCAACGTTTTGTCGTTTTTATTTGGGCCCTGCGTAGGCAAAAATAATAGCAGTCAACTCAAGGGTGGACACAATAAATATCTACAGGCACCTGTCACCTCAACAACAGTTGTGGCACTTGATTTTGGTTCCTTCCCAGTTACTCACTCGGTATTCAACAAGCCATGTGGTGTCAGACACAAAGTAAGACGTACATGACGGACTGATTTCGTACAGCTTCACTTTTCTCTGAGCGACAAGAAGATCAAACGTGACCCTTGCCTTATCTTTCCGCTATTAACTAATATCCTATACCTGAGACAGAATGGCTGCATCAGTGGGGTGATGGTCAGTAGGTGAGTTGAATGAGGGAGTTCCAGAATGCAAGTACTGGTCCGCATACATTGAACCTCAGTTTAAGTCGATTTCCAGGAAGAAGATACTCGTGAAAGTATGTTTTAATAAAGAGCATGTTCAGACATGAGTGACAGAAGAAAGCAGATCGTCACTCCAATACATAACTGTGCTGATCGCCAAGTTTGTGGAGTCACGAATACTGCCTGGTTGAAACGTAGTCATAGCTTTCTTGGATACGCATAATTTCATCGTTCAAGTAAGATGTACAAGAACATATGGAATAGTCAAGCCCACCTGTAGCCCTCGGAATCAAATTAAGCTGCAAGCAAAACAACCGTTAAAACCCAAATAGGGCAACTATTACTGCTGTGGAGGGACTCTTGAAAGTCGGTAGCAAAACAAAAAATGAAGGCACTTAAATTTACCACTGTATAAGGATAACCACTCTTAAGCAAACTGAAAGTATATAACTCGCTCATAACAAGTCTAGAAAAACAACGACTGGCAGTCAGGCAATTAATTTCGAGTTCATTTACATCGTTAATGGCAGAACTTCACTGAGAACCCTACTCCGGTAACCGATTACTCGACGCATAGGAAGTTAGTCATAAATGATGTGGCTGCTCATTGTTTTTACAGCACCGACTGATGTCCCCTTATCTGTTTGTTCGAGTTCATCTTCAGTGCACAGTTCCCATCAACCTAAAAGATCCTCTCGAGAACTTCCCACCCGTTCATGGCAAACTTAGGGGAATTTTAACATCCTCATCCTCGTCTCGTATGGTCTATCTCCACATGTTCAGACAACCTGTAAAGCCTTCGTTCCCCTTTTCCCGGTGTGGTGGATTTCTTAAGCTGATTAAGAAGCTGCAGAACCCCTCCCCACACTAGCTGGCTACACTTATCAATGATCAGAAGGCGCCTGCACAGCTCCAACCTAGTCACGATCGTTTTGTATGGAGGTATCGTACATGATTCCTAGTCCACAAACACTTTGGACGCTTTTCCGGACATAAGGAGTACTAATTTTCCATCCATAGATCCCCGAGTTATACCACTTTATAACACACCATCTGTTCACCGTACTCACAATTTTTTAACGTGAAATCGGTTTTCCATGTTGATCCCCGCTAGATACACTTCACGAGCAATCAAATTTCGGAAGTTTTGAGGGCACACTTTTTCCGTTCTTATTATTCAGAATTTGTGACCGCAAAAGGCTGTTAGCCTGCGAAGTTGTTTATTACAGGAAATCCCGCATAGGTCATGTTAAAACATAGGGCCCAGGATGGGTAAACTCATATGCACGTCAGACACGTATTCACACACAGGCAATCGTATGTTGTCATTTGCACCACTGGCACGCTCCCCCTAGTGCGTACACGCTATCCTAATAGTCGTTTCCGGTCCATCGTCCTCTTGGCTTTCAGGCTCGCCTTTTAGTTCCCGAATATACGCACTATGCTGCTCAGAAACGAAGTCGCCTGTTATGCGACACAGACACACATTTCATTGACGGCATCGAAGTAAACCAGGGAAACTATGACAACAGGAAGTAGAAGTTCCATCGGAAGAGAACATCTCAGTTACAAAGGCAGTTAGTATGCAAAATGAGTGTTTGATTTGGAACCTGGTGCCAGTTCCCCTCCTTTTTCACAATATTGTTGTGCACAACCATAATTCTTATCAGTATAAGTTGAACACTACTCGTGGCTGGTCACAGCTGCCCTTTCAACAAGAAGCCGTATACCCGAGTTTCATTCTTCTTAGTGACTGTCAATAGTGCACAGTCCTGGTACTCACCGGCGAACAAAAAATCGGTTAACGAGATGAGAATTTCTGAATTCGACCCGGGGAGGATTTTTTATTGAGTCATCGCTTGGAGTTAACATGACAGTTATTGCGTATAGTTTCGAAGTGATCGGACAATGTGAACATCATTCGGAAGCGAACTTCGCTGACAGTTTGCACGTGATGATTCGGTCGTACCTAATAAGGAGTTAAGATAGTAGTAAACTACGGATGCCAATGAAGTCTAATCAGGGTCGTGTCAAGGATGTGCACCGCTGGCGCGACCAGACAAAAGCGAAACCCGAACATGGTGCCATTTTTCGAAGAGGGCTTACTTGAAAGCCTAAGTAAATTTGACGACCTCGATTAGTTGTTGACGATTTTCACTTTACATTAACCAAAATTATGTGTTACACATTGGTAACCACACAAATGTGTCTGGAAGCCGGAGTGTTGATTAAATTGCGTTGGCACAAAGGTTTTTGTATCTAAGAGGTTTACTGAGTAATGAAGTTAAATAAATTGATGTAACGAAAGATAAGTAAGAATTAGTTACTGATGAATATTTACTATAGAGACTGAATATCAATCACAATTGATCTCAGACTTTCTAGTCGGCCCCTTCTGAAAAGAAGCACTAGACTGGAGTTTCGCTCTTATTCGAGCTCGTCAGTAGTACATATTCCTGCCACGACCCGGACTGGAACTCCGGGCATGCTTTGATGAGGCAACTGTGTCGACCACTCTGCCACTGACTTAACATTAGATATGACCTATACTCACATGTGAACAATCAGCCACGTTCGCCTGCGAGTAATCCTCAGGTCGACCGATAGCTTTGAGAAGCACAGCAACTGTTTTGTTAACTCCAGTCGATGACCCATCGACTATAACTTCTCCCCAAGTTGGAATCACAGAAATCATTGACTTTTTGAGCGACATATTTACTACTTTGTAGCAGGGGATTTTGGGCTTTTTGCTGGATGGCTTAATTGCGCTGTTTTTTTTAATAAGGAGGTATTCACTGGTAACGGGATGACCATCACAACGACCAAAGAGTATGGTTGTTGTGGGATTGCGTGTAACCTTCAGTAACGAGATCGAAACTGAAACGAAGTGTGAATTAAGACGGGGCGGAAAAACGGATGATAGGTTTGCACACGTTATCACACGTCTTTCTGAACAGACAGAATGGCAGACTTTTGTGCAGAAGGCATGCACTGGGTCTAAATTTCATCAAATTCAATATGAGCAATACGTAAATTGACCCACGATATTCACTGTAAAAAAGTTAATTATGGTCGTTCTTTAAAAACACGAAAGGCCCCAAAAATGACCGAAAACAAGTTTTCGTGGCTTGCTGACCCTTTGCATAATTTGTCAAACCTTCATGTTCGCTTGGTTAAATTTTCACATTCGGATAGCAACACCATGGTTGAACATAGCACCTTATGTACATGGACGTCGTTTGGAGTGCCTTTATGTGGTCTGCTTATTGTACATCTGCCAATTCCAATAAGGTAGCAATGTATGCAGCAGTTTGGTTGTTTCTGGATTTTTACCAACGGACAAAATATCTCGCGAAGCTTTTTTTCTTGCTCTGAAACTTTTTGAAACCGTCATGAACGCACGAACTCGTATTCACTTATATTAAGAACCCTTAATTTCCAGCTATTTTGCATACAACACTTTTCCATATATTGTAGACCATCACAGAGGGCAGTGATAATGAAGCTGAGCAGAACACCAACTCAATAAAATCGCCCAAGAATCTTCGTCGTAAGCTTCACCAAACAAGGCACTTTCTTCATCTCCGAAAATATTCAAACGCAGAAGCTCTAAATCGGCGACGTTCCATGCTTCAAGTGTTACAAGATGCTTTCAGAACCCGCAATTCATGCCACACAGGTCAAAAAAATATTTCACTTGAGTTATCCGATAGCAAGAATTTATCAAATCAAATATCTTCACCAAATTCTCTGCACTCGTTCACTAACCCTCCCGAACTTATTTTGACTCTCAGCAAAGATTGTTTTGTCTCAGTCGTACCAAACAGAATACTAGAAGATGACCAAGAGAATTTGCATACGGATTCCTATTTGAATGACCAAGCACATAAAATATCTCACACGCAAAGGCAAATAGTGGAAGCTGCACTAACCAAGTCGCAAAATTCCGAACATTTGTCTGATGAGAAGGCATGCTGCTTGAGAACGTCTTCAAATTAGAACGAAGGTGAATTGATTTGTTCTCCGAGTAAAAATATGAGCCTACAACATCCTGCATGAATTTTTCACCAGTTTTTAAGTCAACATGCAGGAAAGTCCGCTTCCAGCCGCTGAATAGTAAACGAATTCAAGTATTCAGACAGTAATTTGTACACGCAGTAGTGTGACTGTTCTTAGCTTTCACTTGATACGACGTCCAGAATCATGCATCAAAGTGACATCAGTTTAACTCATGGAATGATTAGAAAATCTGAAGACTATGAGATCACGAATAAGTCAATGCAAACAAAATATAAAGCAGATCAGAAAGAGAACCCACCACTATTATTTCACGCATTTCCGTTATTGTGTTTGAGCAACCCCTTATTACGTTGCATCTGTGAACGAACACAGTTTAATGTTCCTTCCTGTAACGTAGTCTTTCACATATTTTCTTTCCGAGTTTATTTTGAGTTCACCACCTAACCAACCATTTTTTAGATTAATTATACATAATCAGAATATAACCACTTTTGTGAAACTTGATATCATTTTAAAAAATGAAATCAGACCCCACATCCCAGGTTTGAATCACAATCAGTAATTGCCACTTGTTAAGTCGTGCGTGAAAAAAACGTTGGCTCCTGACTCTATCAAAATGCCTGTAGCATGCGTTAGGCTACCATTTTGCCCTTCCTAGACGTTAATTTTATTTTAATTGAAGGGCTTTTATTGGACTACCCATATAATTTGTTCCATTACACCTGGGTCACTTATTTTTATTATACAATGATCACTTTTCATGAACAACCCCCTCGAATAATGGGGCAGATATCCTTTCCGCAAAAGAGTTCGCTATAAACAAGAACATGTGATCACGGCTTTGATAATTGAAGCAACAAACTATAAGTATTCCAGGGTATTGACACTTTCCAACGTTCTCACCTACGAGGCAAATAATTGGCAACGCGCTTGGAAATGCTCTCAGAGCTTGAACAGAGGCCTAGTTTGGATGACGGTACAATTTTTTTAACGTGGTCGACGAACGTAGCCTTTCCGAAGTCCGAATTACTGGTCATAAGTTACGTGTAAGTGTAAATTGTTGCAACGGCGTTGTCTAAAGCGGTTATCCGTAATGTTTTCTCTTTTCTGCCGTCCACCAGAATGGAAAAACGTTTTGTTTTCATACGGGCAGAAGCCATCCATATGTTTATTACTCAGTCAAAGTTTAAAAACTAAATGATAGTATACTGCTTTTTGCAATTAAACGTCTACGACTCTAACTTTAATGGCGTTTTCTCTCTCTACACTCGGCAAAATCGCCTTTACAATTTCAACAATTCCGCTTCACCGTCTGACTTGAGTGTATCTACTACTTTATCGGCAATCACCTCCCCTGTATAGACAACTTGCAACTTGTTATCGTAATATTAGGACTATTGGATGGTAATTCGTACTACTGGCAGATATTTTGGCCATCCATGTCTGCTGGGCTACTCGCAGCTGAAATATGCAGACATTGATAAGTTGCTGTAGTTGAAACCTCACATACATGGTTACCAAACGATGTCGTCGTAGCTAAGATAGTTTGGATAGTTAAACAGCTTGACGGCGTTACTGGGCACCGTAGAATGGCTACCGCCAAATTTGAAGGATCGATGAGACCAACTGATCGATGTCCTTATGGATAGTAGGAAATGATCATAAGTGGACCACATATTAAGAAACAGATATCTGTTGCTATCATGGTATGCATTCTGATGCGAGACCAAGTACATCTATCGTTGTCAACACCGACTAGTGGATATGCCTGGTATAATGCAAACATGAACATGTCAAGGCTCCCTAATGAAGCAACCAGGTGTACAAACTACTTCAAAGACAATGACACACATGGATGCACACCTTCAGTGGAACAGACGTTGAACGGACTTAGGGAAAAACTAAGAAGTAAAAAAGGTGGTTCACCTGCTTGAGGGCGAATCATACAGCTGACACTTGCAGGGTATTTACTCGAGTTTGAGTACCTGACATTAATGGACCAGAGCACATCACTTAGAATGCTCACCAATAACTAAGAAAGTAGGCACTATGCCTCCCAGACAACAAATCTCCATTCGGTTTGTTCCAACACTGTGAATGTGCCCGATTTGGTCGTGAAAAGAGACGCGTGGCAAACAAGCTCGCGTTCGGTGTTTCATCATCAGGCTAAATTATTTATATATTGGTTCGATGGGATGTTAGGAAATACATTACCGAAGCAAGAGGTATCAGTCAAAACATTTTTCTGGTTTGAGTCATCAGACTTAGTTTCATAACATTGATCGCATGAGTTGTAAGACGTCTGCGAGAGAAGCGATCATTCTATTCGGAGTTTTTATACACGGTCATGGAAGGTTCAACATTCTGATTAACCGTTTTTGAACACGCAGTGGTGGTAAGTATAGCCGGATCGCAATAGCATCTGCAATTGATAGTATACGACCTTTGATCTGCTTCGACTGATCGCGTAGTTGAGCTGCGAACTATGTTTTATTAGTTGCTGCATTGCGTTTCTTAGTTACGCTTTCAGCGACAGCATCATTGTTGAAGGGCAAGACAATATAAAACAGACTTTTTTTCCCTGCAATTTGTGGTTTGGTTACCTTAGTGTTTGGTAGCTTATTCTTATGGACAAACTGCTCCGGATAATCATTTTCAACGAGTCTATCAAATATTAAGTGTCTTTCCTCCTCAATGATGTCGCTTAAGCATATTTTCGTGACCGTGTCTGTCAGACATCGGACTCGATTGCCGTTTTGTCTTAGTGGTAGAAATCTATTGAATTGTGTATACTGGCCTGTCCAATTTGCCTTGTCATACCCCTTCCGTCGTACCGTGCCATCCTCAGGACGAGACATGAGCACGTCTAGGAACGCTATACGCACGGGTGATTCGGGTTCTAGGGTAAAATGAATATTTTTATGAACAGAGTTGAAATGAGTCACTGAGGCTTTAAGATTCATCTGCCACACAGATGATATCGTCTACATAACACTTGTAAGGGGTAACTGATTTTATTTGATCAACTAAGGAACTACACTCTAACTTTACACTGAAGATATCAGCTAACAATGGGCCAAGTGGTGACTCAACTGCCACTCCGTCTTTTTGAGAGCATAACTTGCCGCAGAAGTCAAACTAAACGTTACATGTGCAGAGATATAGTAACCGCTTTAGTTTTCCCGCTGGTATTCCCAAGAGGATGTCATTACTTTCAATATACTCTCTTAGAAACTCAATCGTTCCATTGAGTGTGATATTGATGAACGGGGATATGACATCATGTGAGAATAAACGCCTGCCTAGCATACTGAACTGCTTTAAAGTTTCAACCAAATCGAAGCAACTCCTCAAGCTATGAGTCGTTAGTATTTTCTTAACTGACTCCAACAGCTTGCAAGCCATTTCGCCGTTGCACGATACGGAGAGTTGCATGTATCTAAAATCCGTTGGTCTAGTTCCTTCAAAAGTTGCTGAGCTTATAAGGCCCTTTTGCTTTATTCATCTAAGTGTTTTGTCAGCGACTTCTCAGTAATTGTTGTTCTGTCTTCCTCGTTTTGTACGATAACGTATTTGGTTTTATCTTCCAATGGCGCATTTATTTTACTTAAGTATTTGGCTTTATCTAAGATGACGATTTCAGTGCCTTTGTCAGGTCTGGATACTATTATATTCTCGTCCTATCCTCGAGACTTCCTGAAAGTCAAGTACTCCCTCGTCAGTAGATTTCTAACCATTGATTTTCGGGTGAGACAATGATAACAAAACTGAACTACAGTTACTTTGGCCATCTGAGCATTAACATCTGACGATGGCTGGCGATCACTCAATTGATCATAAAGATTTTCAAACCGGGTTTCTAAGTCCAACTGTCTAAATCCATTTTTAGGACAACAGAACCTCAATTTTTGGTCATAGGGACTATAGTTTGATTGACCACATTATTCATTGTGGTTGTTGTACAAACCCGGCTGTTATTAATGGGTAAACATTAGTTGTAGACATGGCTATCGCACCCATGCATGCGGATGATGATGTGCCGACTGAACTCTGCATAGTGTGTTGTCTAATCTCGTTCAATTAGGCGTTTTACTCAGTAACGCAATCAACCCTTCCGCAATGTCCCAAATACACTTAATACAGTTTACTCCAGGTAGTCATTAGAAATACAGGGCCACCTTCCAGCAACCTCAGCAATATTCAAACCAATCATAGTAATCTCAGCAACAATCCAACAGACCTCAACAAATTCAGCAGAAGACTCACCAGGAGATACCGCAGACCGCAAGAGAATTTACAGTGGCTTTACAGCGTCAAAGAGACTAATCATTTAAGAAGTGTGCTATGCATGATGAGTTTTCACTTTTTTTCATCGTGTGGAAGAATTTTTCACATGGAGAATAGTTCTGAATCAAAAAAATTGAGCACAAATGTTCGTCTGCTACTGGCTGTCTACAATGAGCCTCGGTAAGACGGGGACTTGAATTTGAAACAACAAGTGGTTGTGAGGTTGTGACTGAGCTTAATTTCAGGGCTATACGCTGTTTTCTGTCTTAGCATGGCATTCTATTTCGCAGGTGCAAATCCCCACTTTTACAGCTTCAACTGTTCACCGACAGCCTCATCATCTGAATCTACAACCTCAGCTTGATATTGCAAAACAATTAGAGGAGGCAACATTAATGGATTCAAGAAAGCTTTCTACTCTCGGGTCTCTGCTGGTCGTATGCTTATACTCAAGCTAGTTACCTGCATATGACTAAGAGCTCCAAAGACATGAAGATCTTCTCTAATAGCACGTGTACCATTTTAGCCAGATTCTTGATTGCGCGTGAATTGTGTAGATGGGGAGAGAAGTTTAAAGATGGCACAAGTTAACAGGAACGAGATGACCAAAGAAGTATCCTGGCTATGGAGCATGGAAAGGATGAAAAATACTTGCATTCACCGTTCGCACTAGTCTTAAAACGCATAATACAAGAGATTGCCCGAGTGAGACAGAGCAATTTCATCAGAAAGTCAAAGGGAACTGTTGAAGCTCATCTGGTACATTTGTCGTTCTATGTTTGGTAAGATGTGGAACGTTGGGTTCGTTGAGGCATGTCTGGTTTGTTTATCAAAAGCTGATCTCAACTTTGTCCTTCCTGTATGCGATAAACAACCATGAAGAATTCGGCACCAGAACTGCACATAAAGTGTCTGTTCTCTCTTTTTTGTAACTATTAATGCTCATCTGTCAAAACGTTTTACCTGGTCTTGTTTGAAACGCTCCCGTATTCATCTGAACCCGACTGTTATAATCAGCCGAGTTTCCGTTGACTGGTGGCCACTACGAACTCGTGCTAGGCTGCTTCATTTTGAACGCCTTTTCCGCTGGATAATCTGTGTATTTGGTCAATTCACGCTTTAGGTGTGAGAGAGGGCACGTCTATTGTGATTGTGTCAAGCAGTACCGTTTAAATTTTAATCTTTTCGATAGCTATTTCTGACGTGTTTTGGACTTGGAAGATAGTCCTGTTAACCCGACCATCTAGATAAGCATTATTGAGATTGTGAAGAACGCGTCCTATAGACAGCCCTACTAATCGAGCCATCTTTTCGGTGAACTGGGTGTGTCTATAAATGGTGTTACTGGTTTGTTAACAATATTGTTGCGTCCCATAAAGGGTTCCATTTTAACTGAACCGTCACTTACATTTGGTAATGAGATGCGTTCGTATCAATTACGGTTACTCATCGATTCCTGAGTCATAAAATCAAGAGTACCCAATTATCTTTTGACCCACTTTCACGCTTCTGCCCGAATACTGGTTAACGCCCGAGGTAAAAAGCAGGCTGCTGGTGGACATCATCGCCCGATGTAGAGTACCAGTATTATCCCATTTCCGGTGAGTGTTCGACCAAAGCCTTAGTGGAAATTTAATATGGTAATCGTTTCCGTAAAACTTCGGTCATCAATTTGATAGGCGCATCTGTTAAATCGCTCCAGGCATCTTAAGATAATCCATTCATTAACGCGTTCTCCACAATCTCAATAATGCTTATCTAGATGGTCGGGTTAACAGGACTATCTTCCAAGTCCAAAACACGTCAGAAATAGCTATCGAAAAGATTAAAATTTAAACGGTACTGCTTGACACAATCACAATAGACGTGCCCTCTCTCACACCTAAAGCGTGAATTGACCAAATACACAGATTATCCAGCGGAAAAGGCGTTCAAAATGAAGCAGCCTAGCACGAGTTCGTAGTGGCCACCAGTCAACGGAAACTCGGCTGATTATAACAGTCGGGTTCAGATGAATACGGGAGCGTTTCAAACAAGACCAGGTAAAACGTTTTGACAGATGAGCATTAATAGTTACAAAAAAGAGAGAACAGACACTTTATGTGCAGTTCTGGTGCCGAATTCTTCATGGTTGTTTATCGCATACAGGAAGGACAAAGTTGAGATCAGCTTTTGATAAACAAACCAGACATGCCTCAACGAACCCAACGTTCCACATCTTACCAAACATAGAACGACAAATGTACCAGATGAGCTTCAACAAATTCAAGAGCGGGCTTCGTAAGCCATCTGGACCACAGAAGCTATCAGAGGACAAGGCAATGGAGACTAAAGCGACTTCCTACATACCAGAATTACCGTCTGTCATACCTTTCCAGAAAGTACAGCCACCTGATACCAGGCGTTACAACATGTGTTGTTTTCACAAATATTCGTATTACATAATTCTGTCACTGAAGATGCGCTGGTTACTATACCTTTCGGCCAAACAGCCCGAGGAGCTGGTGTGTCACAAAAGAAAACGACATCTCTTAACTGCAAATCACGTGAGGCGGTGATTCGCTCGTAGCGAGCTCGCAATCCAGGCAGACATTTGCGTCGCCACTGCTCCCAAAACACGCAAGCATGGTGTTAGGCTTGCCTACGATCCTTAGAGCAGCGCTGTAATAATGTAACTTTTTCGATTACGAAACCCCGGTTCCTACTAGACCTGATGAAGGTGCGGAGATAGCGGTGTTAGACAAGCAAGAATACCTAAACAAGATGAACGACATACTAAAGGACGATGCCTTGTTTCGAAGAATGGAGTCTGAGAAAGACAACACACTTGTAGTTGAAAAGCATATCTCTAAACTCTTAAGAAACGTAAAACAAAGTGGTTGGATTGACGCTCCATTGTTCGAGCGGGTGCGACCAACAGACTCAGTTATACCCAGACTCTATGGCTTACCTAAAGTTCACAAGGATGGTGTACCTTTACGTCCCATTTTAGACATGATGAACTCACTATACCATGCACTAGATCAATCGCTAAAAAAACTTCTCGAACCACTCCGCGACAGATTAGCTTCAAACAGCCTCAAGGGTACGTTTTAGTTCATCGAATCCACAAAAAACAGACTATTAATAGTAAAACAGTGTTATCACTAGGCGTGTGCTTGCTGTTCATTAACGTGTCACCCAGAAAGACAATTGATTTTGTGCTTGATTACATCAATTCGAATGATATGCAATTCGGAATGCCGGATGAGCAACTCAAAGAACTTTTGTTGGTTTGCACGCAGGACATTCAGTTTCAGTTCGATGGGAGAATCTGACGCCAAAAGAATGAGGTTGCAATGGGTTTGCTGCTAGGCCCATTGTTGGCTGATATTTTCATGGGCATGAACAAACAAACATGGCTAACAGGATTGACAGATCAATGCGTACTGTACAAACGATATGTAGATGATATTTTCCGTATCGTTGATAGCAACAGTGATACTCACTCCCTGTTATCACTAGTCAACTCAGCGCACAAGAAGCTGAAGTTCACTATGGAAGTGGAACAAGATGGAAAGTTGGCTTTCCTTGATGTTACACTACTGAAACGTTCACACGGGTCGATTCAACGAAACATGTATAGGAATCAGACGTGGAATGGCCAATAGACCCATTTCCGCAGCTTTGTTCCAATAAAACAGAAACGGAAATTGATACGTTATCTAGCAAACCGGATTCACAAAATCTGTACTGAGGACATGTTAGACAATGAGTTCAAGCTGTTTTGTGGAACGTTTCGTGCTAATGGACATCCGGGCGAATTCCTAGCTCGAAACATGCAACGAGGGGAGCCGCAAGAGCGGGAGTTTTCCTTCGAGCAGAAAGCCATCTGTATGAAATTGCCCTGCAGGGGTGAATTACCGAGTGTATCGCTCACCAGGAGACTCGACACGATCTTGATGAGAACGTCCCATGCTGCACAACGAGGGCTGACGTTCTCTTCTGAGCCAGCTGTGCGTCTTTACTTGAAAGACGCAGTGCTCGCTAGTGCTACCTCGTTTTGTATCTATTCATTCGCCTGTTCCTGTGCGGCAGCTTATATTGGTCGCACAAAAGTACGCTAGTCGGGGAGAATACGCGAACATCATCCAGCCTGGCTGGTGATTGGACAACAACGAGGGATTTCCAACGCAATTTTGACCCACCTAGTTAACGTGGGTCACACAGACAATGTGTAGCGACCCTATTTGTTTATTGCTAACTGCGTTGAAGTTAGAGTTGGCATTTGTACTCTTTCTCCTCCCTACATTTTGTATGCGCTTAAACGTTTGTTTGAACGAGTATGGTTACCGGCATACAACCCGCGCACTCGAACGTTTCTGCACCGGTGCCTGCTCGCTTGACGTTTTGCTGTACTAAGGTTTCATCTCGCTCTCGTCGATTCTGAGTGTCGGCAATATATTTATCGTCTACTCGTTGCGTTGTTCGTAATTGGCCGGCCATAGCCCGTCTGAACTCTACAAATGCGATTTTCACATTCAATTCGATCTACTGTGTCACAGATGTTCACACCAAAGGAGTGAAATGTATCTTGGCTGCTCCGGAGGCGATCGGAATCCGGCTACGAAACCCTGATCTGTACGCGCACGATTCTTTTGTTCAAGTACTGAAGTTACTATGGCGTGTTGTCGTTGGACTAATTGACGCGACAACACGGTAACCGTGTCCGTAGCCCCCAAATGACACTAGATTCACACTGTGTCAGATTTCACGAAATCCTGACTTGGCCTGAAGATAGCACACCGAAAATGAGCTCGTTCGTCACGTTTCGACTTTTGATCGAACCCCATTTCGACCGAAACAATGACATTTGGTCACAGTACGTTAGGAATTTGAGGATCACCATAGACTGGGGAAGGCAGGCGATTGTTGATCATTCGTTCCACCTTTACAATGCAATTAAACAGCAGCTCCTCAATCACAACATGTTGATGAGTGATAGAATTAAGTACCGCTGGATGGTTCTCAACACTCTTCCCCATATCCCACTTTGATGGCTGGCTTCGTGTGGGTTAAAGTGTCAGTCAGTTTTATAATTTAGCAACCAGCAATCCTTTTTCGATCCAAAGCTTGCAACCTTTTCCTCGGCTCGGAATCTGCTTCTACAGAGTTGGTGCAATTGTAGATATCTACGGCATCCGGAGCACCTCATCTATCCAAAAACTCTATAAGTGTCACCAGGAAAGGATCAGTTGACAGTGATGGAGCAACCTTCAAATGGATAGCATGAGTTTGAAAGCAAGTAAACACAGCCGTAAAGCTTGCGTACATCTTTAACTATATTGACCCTGAAGGGACCAAAATTCCGTTCAAATGGATGCAAGCACACGCATAGCACACATGTGACCTTCCAGCTCGTAATAATGTTCAATCAAAGGTTGTTACCGAACCGTGCGACGGTAAAATACCTGGTTTTGTGTCATTTCTGTCTGCGCCACCAACTGCGCTTCCTGTAAGATACAGTAAACCGCCTATTAGTATTGGTCGTAACCGGGATATATTGCTTATGTCACTGGTGTTGGCCTTGTAGTGTTCCGCATCATCTGAAAAACATTTTCTCCTAAACAAGCATGACCAATCTCTTGGTTGCTCGTTCCACTTCAGACACAACTTTTTAGCTTACAGACTTTTGTGTGCAAACGAAACTATGACAGCGAGAGAGCCATGACACCACCTTCAATATTTTCAACCGAGTGGGTTATCGCAACACCAAAAATTTCGAAACGGGGTTCACTGTATGCACAGTCTCAACAGTCAAAAAACGCCCAAATTCGCAGGCCCGACCTGCTAGTACATTAACCAATTATTACCTTAATTAGCTGCTCTCTGGGGCGCAGAAAATCCCGGTCGCTGAATTTAATGGTTTGCTTCATTCGAAGATGAGTGTGAAGCTCCCTAAGATGCCACAGCGGCCGGGTTCAGCTCAGAAGATACGTCACCACTGTGATATGTCGGTATACTCACGTATCAAGCTCATGCGGTTTGCAAACGAATGTCACAAAGCGCGATGTTACATTACGAATGTGCTGCAGTATTATCGCTGAATATGTCCAAAGAACCACGCGGTCGATGCGTGTCCTCAGTTCGTCCACAAGGAGCTCCACCAGTCTTGTTGTGAGGACGACCGCCGTGACTGTTTTACATCGAGCTACACTGGAGTTGCCTAAAGTAAGGTAACAAGTAACTAAACCGCTCAAAACTGTTGGCCCAAAGTAAACAACCGTTTCCTACCTCAAATGCGTCATACATAAAAAGTGTATTTCTACTCCCGTGACAACAGATGTCCGGAGAAAAACAGCGAATCATCCCAAGTGAACTAACAGATCAGCTAGTTATTAGCCAGTTTCCCAAGGTTAGACGGACAGTCTCTTGTATCAACTTATTCCAACCAAGACACTGATTACAAAAATCTTGCAGCAACCCATAAGTTTAAAGTAGCATTGTAGCAACTATGATAACTGATATTTTAATGCGTACGTGCACTAAATTAACGTTTCCTCAGGTGTAAGCAGAAATACCAAACGTGAAATGAAAATACAGGTAGTTGTGGAGAACAAAAATATATTGCGCGATAATTACAAATGGTCTCGATCAGCGCTAGGGAGGCTAATGATCCGATCGTTGAGAGCGCGAGCAAGCTGGAAAAAAGGTGTTTGGCGCGCTTACGCCGACAGACATGCAAAACGAACAGACGCGATCTCATGCATCAGGCAGACGGCAGGCAAAGATCCTTAAGGTCATATGTACAACGTGAGCTAAGATTTTAGGAGGGATTTTACACATCGTACAGCAGGCAGACCAGGGGTATATCCAGGTCACTACAATATTTTGATAGTCGCATTCATCGGTACATTTGTGATCATTTTGGTTTAGTACCTGCTTTTGTTTTAGTCAAGCTACTCATTTTGTAACATCTTGCTAGGGGCTAAAATTACAACTCGCTCCGTACCTCGCTAGCTTGACGTACTTCCCTGTACACTGTATTTTTCAGGGTCGGTTATAATACATGGGATCAACGCGCCGAGATTTCGCTTTTCATTGTCGACCGATTGACGAAGGTGATCATTGACGGATTTATTTTGTTGGATCCGTTCCAACAGCATTAAAGCGACGTGATACCCATAATTAGGGACTTCGAGAACACTTGGAAATCGGAATTCAATTAACACATCCCACGAATGTAACAAGAAGGGTACATGTAACTGACAAAGGCAAGCAGTTGTTAGCCATGAGTTGAGACGTCGAATTTATCGACGTACAATTTAGTGTTCGTCGCACTAAGTCGCGATTTCCCCAGGTACACAATTATCA
>QNGE01002816.1:67134-101982 GCA_008508345.1 Paragonimus westermani | reverse complement strand
AACACCAAAACCGGTGACTAGTGGGGTGGTCCAAGGAAGCGTACTGAGTCTGTTGCTCTTCCTAATGTACATAAATGACTTATGCGACGTTAATACACATGGCAAGCCCTTTCCGGTTGCTGACGATATCAAAATCGTTTACACATTCCCTCGGGGCAGTAGCATCAATTTCTGTCCGCAAACTATGCAACAGGACCTAGCGCATCGCATTTATGATGCATGACATAGTTGATGTCGTTCTCAGTGAACAAAGTGAACATCATCACTCATGGTTTTAAACTGCCCTCATGGCTCCCTCTCACTAGGTGGTTGTAATGTTGATACAGCCACTTCGGTCAGAGATCTAGAACTACGGTGCTCAATCTCCTCTAATTTCTCCGAACAAGTATGCTTTCAGATAGCAAAAACTAAAAGAACAATAGCCTGTATCAAAAAGACGTTCAGTCCACCAGCTGCGAAGCTGACGATTCACAAAATGTGTGCTCGGCCTCAACTCGAGTATTGCACCTTCATTTACTGTCATCTACGCAAGTCTGATAGGCTTGTGTTAGAAAACCTTCAACGATCGTTTACCAAAAGCTTATTAGGCTATTCTTCTTCGCTCACCTACAGGCAACGCTGCCAAGAACTTGGTATTGATCCACTTTGGTTGAGTAGACTAAAGATAAACCTTACGCTGCTGTATAAACTCATATATTCAAATGTGATTACCACAGCGTTTACCATCCACTTACAACACAGCTTTCCATGTAGTCAAAGAAAGAAGGGTCCCACCTTGCCAACTCATATATCACGGAAAAATATACGTGCAAACTTCTTCTTTGTAAAGTATTCCTACATTTGGAATAAATTTCCGAATGAAGTTAGAGCCAGCAACAACATCTAGCGTTTTAAATTAGGTTTAGACAGCTATCTTACGTTAACAAACTCAATGTCTATCTTCAAAATCTCTGTATCACCTGATGACCTCTTTGAGTGTGGTCCGAGAAACATTTAGCCGTCAGATGCGCATTATGTAGATAACCACCCCGCTGTTTAAATCCCCTCGGAAACAGCCTGTTTGAAATGGTTTGTCACATGGTTTACTCACAAGATCATTTGACACTTGGCATCCTGCGCGCACACCACACCGTTTGAAACCCAACATTATTTTAATGACATGCGTCTACTCATGTATATGCTACGCCCAAATTGTTAGGAAATGTGAACTTGGCGCTTGATAATGAGTCCAGCAGAACAACGTCATATGAGTTTTAGTTATCACACGCACATTTCATGTGGCCCTACAAACCGTCGACTCAATTCTACGTTCGCCCGAATAAATCCCCAGTGCATAGCAAAATACCACAGAAAACAGTAGATAGGGTTATATATTCCATTAATCATCACAAACATATTATCCTGTGAGTACTTTGTCAAAAAATACCGCCAGCACATTGTTTTTCATATTAAATGTTATTACCCCCCATTTTAACGTGTGGAATCACGTTCTTCTTCCCAATCCCCAAATTATCCACCCAGTGAAGAAGTGTTCACTGACGGGTAGAAGCACGGAACTCCGTCTCAGCTGAACGGTTCGCGAGATGTTCAACTTTTCGATGTTTTCGAACCTTTGACAAAACCCTGCGGTGGAATCTGCTCAATAGTTTGCTGGATTTTGGGACCACTCTTGCGACAAGGCATAATGGTTTGAGTTTTCCACTGAGGAGGTTAGGTGTTAGATGCGGGTGATATGGTGAGCAAATTACGTGAATGGAAGAGTATATCCTCACCTTCTTGCTCGACGACCACTCGTGGGGTACCATCTGGCCCAGGATGGATTGAGAACCTAATGGCGGCTAACTGTGAACTAACAGGTGCCTCGGATTTGCTGTTGCTATTCACAGTTACTCCAGGTAATATAGGGGAATACTCGTGGCGAAAAATAGATTGCTTCGCTCTTTAAGCCGTGTCATTATCAGAGGGTTTAATTTGCTGCTTCCAGTGCACTGGGTGAATTTTTATGCATCAGTTCTAGGACACTTTCCAGTCAACGCTTTGGTTGACGGAGAAAGTTGTCGAGGGCTAAAAATTGTGTTTTCAGCATTATCTGTAAGTCTCGCTGCGGAAGACTGGATGCACCCAGCGTCATCAGACCTAGACGTGGTTTGATTCCCAGTATCCTTCTGGATGAGTATAGTAGCGCCGTTTCCATTTGCAACGTGCTGATTTAGAGGATTCTCGGAGCATTCCATATCAAAAATCAAATCAGTGAGGTTATTGACTGTCACATTATTTCTTTTCTCCTCGGGAAATATTAGCTCGTAATATTTTCCTTTAGAGTGGCATATTGTCACCAAACGTTTTCGTGGACATAAACCTTGTGCTACGCTCGATTTGCTCTTGTCTTCTGACAAATTCGTTCGCTGTGATTTCGCTTGTGAACTACAGCAACAATGGACAGCATATTTGCCGTACACTCCTGCAAAGTCTTGGACAATGGCGCTTTCGTTCTTCCATCCTACTGGCCTTGAGTAAGACTCTTTTCACGGAAAACAAGGGTATCCTTTCAGATACGTTAAGCACCACCACTTTGCTCACGCGACAAAACTGCTTGTGCAATTCCGTAGCTACTGTATCAGCAAAAATCCCAGAAGCTACGTGACCTTCATGACTAGGAGTATCAGTCTGATGGCGAATTTTGTCTGAGGCATTTAGAATGCCAACTACTGGATCTAGCTGGTGCAAGATATTCCTAGGCTTCTCGTACTTACTGTGTGGTTTCGCCATTTCAACCTCTAAGTTCGCCATTTTTCTAGGTTGATCGGCAAATACATCGGTGATGAGAACTGGGCGGGATTTAGTTTGTAGCTCGTGTGATACGCTAAGATGTGCTGTTGAGTTTGGCGTTCTGGCAGTGGCTTTGGACTACTCAGCAATAGTAAGAGTGATGTAAGTGTTGGTGAATCTTTCTTTAACGTCATTAAGCCTTTTTGCGCAAGGATGATCACTTTGCGACTGGCGTTTTCTGTAGATTAGTTGACTTAGTGAGCATTACCGCAGGATATTACTTTTTTAACAGATTATGTTGGAAGCGTCTCAGAGCAATCAAATATGATGAAACGTAGCAAATGGTAGGCTAAATCGAGCGATTAAACGATGAAAACAGCATATGCACTGGCTCGCAATAGTAATTGGCATTCTCCGAAGCACACCCTCCTTCTTCCCAACAATTAAGAAGAACGAGCCCGCTGACGGTAATTTGCGGGGAAAATCTGTTTTCCTGTCCGGGCCTGCGTTCTTAACCTGTACTTTGCGCGTTGTTTCGCAGCACACTTCGAGAAGCGTTCATCCGGGCTTGAAGGCAATGGAATTTACATTGGATTCAACAATGTGATAGACAACTCCATGTCGCCTGCCAGCAAAAGTCTGGGTCGAAGCAATAACAACTTTCACTCAGGTAGAGATGGATGGCGGTGTTATATTATGGCCCACTGCAGGTGTCACGTGATACACTGTTTCAAGAACTGATAGCTCTAATGTGCATACACCACCCAAATTGCTGGAAACTGTAAAATTAGCGCTCATTAGTAAATCCAGCGGAGTGACCTTCTGTGAGCTATACCTTTCATGGGGTCTTCAAGATCGTCGACTCAGTATTTCGAATGTCTGGGTAGATCCTGAGTAAATCGCGAAGTACCGCAATAACTAGTTGGCAGAGTCATGTTTTATTTTCCGAAGCAAGAATGCTAATATTGCATAGTCTTTGTCTAAGAATGTTGCATGCACATTATTCGTCATAGTAAGTGTGTTAACTCCACATTCTCTCAATTAACACGTAAGATTGTGTTCCTTCCATTAGTCCCATAAACATATATTGTGGGAGACAATTCTCTGTGACGGGTAGACGCACAAATCCTCGTCTCGGCCGAGCGATTCGCGAGACTGTCAACTTTTCGACGACTTCTAAAAATCGACGAAGTCCTGTGCTGGGATTCGCCCAATCTTCCGCCGAATTTTCGAATTTTCCGTCGTTCCTTGCCAAAACTGACTTATTTCAACAGTTTCCTGACGCTAGTTACAGCACGTACCAGCGGAACATCCCGAAGATGCATTTGGATATCCTCTCCGGAATAACCTTGAACTATTTTGAACATCGACTACACGCACCCTTGTAAAAGATAAATTGATGTAACATTTTTGGACTGAATCAGCGCAGCCAGCAAACTATTGATTTCCCTACTGCGCGCGTCAAAGGCTTGTAATCTACAATCATTTTTTCTACATATTCATTTTTCGATGGTTGATTTGACGTTTGTAGTACTGTTCAGTCATTTGTTGTTTTATATCACCTGCAATTATCTGCAATGATCGCGCATACTCCAGTGTGCTTCCGGCATAGATGTTGGGAAATATACATTATTATTATCTGGTTTGTGAGAGACGGGAATGAATGATTTCTCCGAGGATACCGGCTGCAATTGTGCTTTCCGGCATGTCCGTTTTCCCGCGTGATTGCGTGTACTCCCGCTATAAGAGGCTCTGCGTGAACTCAGTGCTACTTACTTCAGTCGTGCAACTGGTTGCACTGAGCGAATGCTTGTGGGCACCCTCACGACTCATCTACCATTTTATCTCTCCAGGTTGTTTAACCTGGACCTCTTCGACAGCCGTTTAACGCGCTTGATTTTTCTGTGCACATTTTGATGAACGCGCTGCATAGTAGACCTAACACAGGTGTATTTGATAAGGCTGTGCCAGAGCGGGAACAATGATGAGCTGAGTTTGCGTATATCTGACTGTCCACTTCCCGTGAAACACGTAACCACTCAAAATTTTACGTCGTTGGTTGGAAAAGCAGTTTAATTGTTAGCTCTTTCGCTTCAAAGCACAAACGCAAAACAAATGACCTCTCATCCGACTGCAAGCTGCAAGCTGACTGCACACGAAGAAAGTTGTCTTATATACTGTAGAGTTCAGACGGGCTATGGCCGGTAAATTATGAACGACGCAACGAGTAGACGAAACGTAAAATCGACGACAGCGAGCGAAGAGCAAGGTGAATCGTTAGTGCAGCAAAACGTCAAACGAGCAGACACCGGAGCAGAAACGTTCGAGTGCGCGGGCGGCATGCCAGTAACCATACTCGTTCAAACAAACGTTTGAGCGCATACAAATTTTGGGGAGGAGAATGAGTAAAAATGTTAACTGTAACTTGAACGCAGTTAGCGATAAACAAATAGGGTCGCCAAAGAGGCCCCTCGCTAGAAAACAATCAAAGTTTTGGCTTCGATAATTTAGAAGTCTTTCAGTTAACTGGGACCGTTGACTCGAGCATGACTGGTGCAATTTACCCCTGCCACAGAGATCGTATCCACTTCCGGTGGAAGGGGGAGGATAAACAACTGAAAATGGCTGGGAGGGCCTGTTTGAGCTGGCAAACAGTTGTAGGCAGATGGGGACTTGGTAACAGACACGTTGTGGTTGGCCTAGTAAGACCGTAGCCTAGTTCACGTCCGTCGTAAGCGATCTTCATAGGAATTCGAGCTTCCCTGCGTCTTCTCACAACACACGCCCTCAGTGCCCCATGTAGATGATGGATGGTTAATTCCAGGTATCTAGAATGTACAGTGCTCATGACATGAAAACGACAAACTCACCGGGCTTTCCGATTCCATAACGTCCGACAAGATGAGGCTTTTTTACTTTTCGAAAGAAAACGTCTCGTCGACGGTATGCTGTAGGTCAGGCCAGCTAAAATCAACTTGGTAAGGAGGCGTGACAACAAAAATTAGATACGGCGGACGTCCACGTAATTTACGAACCGCACTGGCCTCCGCAACTCTCGCCCGCGTCTGCTCTGGGGGCTTGGCCCCGTCGAGGCAGGCGGAGTCGCAGCTGAAACTGAATCAGTATAACCGCTAGGTAATGTACCGACTGGAGAGGGCGTTGCTGCTAGCGAATCAGTTTTCTTATCGGGTACCCCCATAAACGCTGGCTTTACTCAATTGATAGATATCACCTCGCGTTTACCATTGCGTTCCAACACGGAAGTCGTAACATAGCGTGCGAGTACGTGGAACGGTCCGGTATACGGCGGGTGCAAAGGTCGACGGGGAGTAATCGCACGAACCAAAACATGAAAACAAGTTGACAGGCGAGGATGTACGTACGTTGGCGTCGTCTGTTCTCTCGGTGGAAGTGGTCGGAGTCACCTCATGTGTTGAGCTAAGCGCTCACCGTAATCCGCGAACTTGATAGGTCCCGTTGCACATGTGGCAACCAACTCGCAGGGCAAACGTAAGGAACACCTATAGACTAACTGGGCGGGAGTGATATGAAGGTCTGCCTTTAGCGTGTTACGGATACCCAAAAAGACTAGTGGCAAAACCTCGTGGCATGAAGGGTTGTTGACAGCGGATAGTGAACTTTTCAAATGCTGATAAAAACGCATACCAAACCCGTTGGCTGCCGGGTGGTAAGCTGTTGTGCGAATTCTGCTACAGCCCAGTGCGTTGTGAAGTGATGTGAAGGCCAATTTAAAATGTGGCCCGCGATCGGTACTCACTACAGCGGGCAACCGAACTGAGCGACCCAACGTTCCAAGAATGCTACGTGTATGGTCATCCCATGTTGCGGAAACCGAGTGAATAATGTACGCAAGTGTGCGCAATATTCCTTCTGCGAAGATCTAGCCATCAAGACATCATCTAAGTACGGATAAACACCGTGCAGTCCACGACACACGTCGTGACTAGAACGTTGGAAAGTCTAAGCGGCGTTGCCCGGACCAAACGGCATGCGTAAGAATTCGAAAAGTTCGAACGATGTTATGACTGCCGTCTTTGGGACGTCTTCGTGGGCTACAGGAATCTGGTTGTAAGCGCGCACTAGGTTGATTTTTGTGAATATCTGTTTCTTCAACAGGTTTGCCGTAAAGTCCTGAATGTGAGGAATTGGACACCTGTCGGGAGTGGTTGCGTTGTTCAACGCTCGATAGTCGCCGCACAGGTGCCAGTCGTTATCAATCTTTTCAGGCACCATGTGCAACGTCGAAGCCCACGCACTATTGGACGAACGGATAATGCCGAGTTGGAGCATATGCTCGAATTCGGTTCGGGCAACTTTGAGCTTATCGAGAGCTAAGCGACATGGACGACCTCGAATTGGCAAACCTCGTGTGACGATATAATGCGCGATATCGATTGGCAAGGTCGACAGTTCGTCAGCAGGGCGGATCGGTTGGGGGAATTCGGATGAATGTTTCCAGTAAGGCTCGCAAAGTATAGGATTGGCTAGTATAGGTCTGATCACGGCCGCTTGCGACGGCTTGCCCTTCACGTTTAGCTTTGTCGTAGTATCGAGCGGACGCGATCGACGTGCGCCGACCAGTAAATCGAAATGTCGGTGGAAGTCGATACCAACTANTACAGTCGTTGTTGTCCGTGAGGCATGTAGCGGATGGGGCTCGATTACAGATACAACAGATAAAACAGTGCAGGAGGTCTGATATGAACTTCATGCTGCCTTCTTCAACCGCGCGACTAATTGCGCGCGGCGAACGCCTGCCCACTCTTCTAACAAATCATCTATTATTTCATTCTTCGCGGTCTTTTAACTTGGACCTTTTCGAGCATGTTTAACACATTAGAAGTTTCTACGCACTTCTCGTTCGGCGCGCATTCGAGTGCCGCTGAGTGGGCTGGAACCCACTTCGCGCTTTCTGTACTTCCTCCCTTAGTTGCTGCCGTTTGTCCCAGACTAGACTAGAGCTGACTGCTTATCATATTTCCTAACATTGCTGAAAGGACACGGTTTGTTATCAGACTCTACTATGTTCTCTAACTTCAATGTCTGTTGGACTACGCATCGACTGCTCTTCAGAAAAGGCGTTTCAAACTGTTGGTGAACAAGGGTCGAGCGCATACCCACTTGCCCACTACATGCCTAGCAGTCTGCTACACTAATGGGCTGTTTGACCTAGTGATCACTGCTGTGAAATATCTCGTTTTTTTAACGAATTCCGTTGAAAAGAAGTAAACAACGGAAAGGAAACTGGGCGGGCGACGTTTTGATTAAAGTGGCTGAATGTCGAGTGGAGAATATCCCCGCAGGCAGTAAGTACTCAGCTTTTCCATTGATTTAACCCCGCGGCTAGAGTCGGTAACTAGAATGAGTATTGTAGCGATCCCTTTTGTTTATTGCTAACTGCGTTCAAGTTACAGTTAACATTTTTACTCATTCTCCTCCCCAAAATTTGTATGCGCTCAAACGTTTGTTTGAACGAGTATGGTTACNTATTATATTCTCACCTGCCTAATAAACCGTTAAGTTAATAATTTATCCTGTTTTGCTAGATTATAATTTTACTCTGTTCTTGGTGCTTTCTGCGACCCCCAAGAACAGTGCTACACCCCGTTTTCAATGACTGCCTTTCATGTCAACAGAAAACCGCCGGACATCGAAACGAACAAGCTGACTGGATCCAGGTAGATTGGGCCCCCAGCCTCAAACCCGTGTACAACTCGTTGAAATCGCTGAAAAAATCTTGCAGTCGCGGCACGTTTCCACACATTAGCTCGAACAGCTACCTATTTGTTGTTCCTTGTGGCGAACAACGGTGGACCAACAGAAGCAATGGTATCGTTTCCTCTTAGTTTTTGCATTTCGCTGCCGACCACTCATTGACTGTGTGCTTGTTTCCTTTCGTCAGTCCGCTTGATCGACGATGGTACGTAGTTGGCGAATCTTTTTGGTCCCCACGCGCTTCGAACAGTACCAAAACTCCTCATTGTCAAAGCAGGGGCCTTGGTCAGTCAATATGCTTCACGGTATTCCATCCCCTTCAACGATTTATCCTATCATCGCCCTGCATACAGTGTCTGCACGCTGATTTGGTATGGCGGCTGCTTTGATCCATCTTGTGAAATGTTCAGTCGTGACTAAGATGTATTGATTCTTGGGAGTGGTTGCTGGACATTCGTCGACCGTAATTGCCAATTTCACCGACCGTAGATGGTTGTGTGGCTTACTGATTAGGGTGATTAACTTTTTTTCATCAGTTGATCTTGTTGGCCCTCCCGCATATGATCGTTTATATCATCCTTCATTCCTGGCCAGCGTGACCTTTTGTTTCAGCATTTTGTAAGTTCGATAACATTCTCTGTGAGCCAGCTGATGAAATTTCTCCACGATTATCGCTCTCAACTCCGTCGGCATAACCCGCACGTTTACTCCTTTCAGTAGCTGTCACACCATAATGCCGCCACTATTCAACTGCAGGTCTGACTAGTGCATTCTGAAAGCTTTCGCCTCAGGAGCTCCCCCGTCTTCTGACGGTTGTTCTGCCGACAGAATTCGGCCAATTACCTCCCGGACCACTGTATTCATCCTCTCTGCTGCCTCTATCTTCCTGGGATCGTCCTCCAGGCCAATCCAACCAACTCCGGTTGCATCCCCCTGAACCTCAATCATGTGCTGTGTGTGGGAAAGCAAATCGGGAACATAGTTCTCTTTTCCGGCTACACTCAGCCTTCCTGCGCGGTCCTTCATCAAACGGTGTATAACCAGTCTCTACATGGAAACTTCGGTCCAGAAAGTACGGCATCCAATATTCCGAAGCCCAAAAGATTGCAAAACACTCCTTCCTGTCGTCGAGTAGTTTTATTCAGCAGGAGACAGTACTTGACCGGCACATTCCAAAACACTCCATCCCCGCTTCAATACAGCTTCGATTCCTACAATGCTCGCGCCCGCTGCGACAACGAAGCTCCGTCCAGCCACCGGTAATTTCAGGAAGAGCTGTCCACTCATCAATTGTTGGATCTCGACAAACGCTTGATGGGCCCCTTCTGGCCAGTAAAACTGATCATTCTTCTTTGGCGGGTTCATTGAAGTTTTTGATGAAGTGGCTGCAGAACCCAACGCGACCAAGAAACTGTCGCAGCCTTCTCGGTGTTGGCGCCGGAATAACCTCGATCGTCAGCACTTACTCAGGTAGTGGTTGAACTCTACACTGACCGACCTCGTGAATGAGTATCGCAACCGTTTGTTTCACCAGTTGCGGGTCCGGACTGCCTATCCGGCAACACAGGTGAAACGTATGTTGTGTCTTAGGTCTCATTTGCGTTGTAGATGACGAAATAGTCTCCACGGACAACAGTATTGTTGGGCCACCTGTGCATCAAGTCGGATGTCACATTCTGCCAGCCTATTACCTTTAAGAGTAAACCCACAAACTGTTCAAACGGCAATCGAACACGGCTTAACAGGCCTTCCTTGTCTCAGCATAATCAATGAGGTCACGGTCCCAGTGTCCATAAAACAGCTCTCTGAGCTACCATTGATTTCCACCCTGTCTTGGATTGCTGTCTTTCCAGCTGCCCTTATTATCAGACCTCCCTTCCCAGACGAAAAATAACTGGTGAGACGTTTATTTTAGTACGACTTTTTTCTGCCAAGTGAGCGAGATCTTCGCCAGTGTCCACATCTTCCGCATCTTTGGCAAACATTGCCGCGATTCTTTTCCTTCTCAACCTTCAACGCCGCCACTTCCTGGGTCACCTTTTCCATTGTGCTCCGAAGTTCGTTGTGTTCACCTCAGTCGCTTGCCTTCAACCAGGTGAATGTCAGGAAGTTTCCCAACAGTAATTGTCGAGCCGCATCAGTGTACTGTTCCACCGTCATCGGATGTGCGATGAGAGCAAACTTGAGCTAGTCTCGGGCTGCTGCTAGTGATCCATCCAAGAAGTGATATGTCAATGTGCGTTTTTCTGAATCTTGATACAGATGTGGCAGATATACTGACAACGCTGTCCTCAATGACACGGCGTAAACAAGATCGTCGCATCTTGGTCTAGACAGGTGGTCTTTGAATCGCCGCATTACCTTCTGGAAGTCAGCAGGGCCTTCAGATCAAGTGATCAGCGCCTCCTTCCTAGCGTCCCAATCTAGCGTGACAGGGTCCCTTAGCACAGATCCCAGCATCGTCACTCCTTAAGCAGCATCCACAGAGCCGCCAGCTTTTTCCAGTCGGCATTGACTTCGTCCTTCTCCGCCACGTCCTCGAAATACCCTAGGGAACTGAAGGCATCTCCATCTTCTTCGTCTCCCAATCCTCGTCATGGTGGTGATGGTCGTTGAACGGAAACGCGGATGATGCGAGGGTTATCAATCCAGAAGACGAATGCATTGGTCGTGCGCCTCGAAATGACAACAAACAGATTTGTTCAGCTGCGTACAGCACTTGTCCGAGGACGTCACGGTTGCCACCGACGCCATTTTCCAGCCTCCGTATGCGCCGGGAGCCCTTGAGCACCATGCTGTCTTCCAATGTTTTTCGAATGTTTTCCGCGGCTACTTCTATGTCAAAATCCTTATTTCTGCCCTACTGCTGAACAGCAGTTGTACGGGTAACATGGTGCGATAGCTGGTTCTCAATACGCCAAGCTTGATATTGTGTGCGAGTGTGCTTATATTTCGGGTGATATTGAGGTTTCTATCCGAGGTATTGACTTTCTAAATCAACAATCTTTGTTTCACACACCTTGGTTCACGACATTTGGTGTTGTGAATGGGGTTGACAATGAGGGTGCCGTGGCATCAGCTGTTGGGTGCTGGAGACTTCTGGGTACATTAGGACCCCGATCTAGAAAGTTTTCGGCAATATGGGTAGAATTGCATGAAGTAGTGGGATGTTGCGTTCCAGTATATTCGATTAGGAAAGCGAAGACTTAGCATCACGTTCACGGTAGCCAGGTGTTTGAATAGAATGACAACTCCACCAGAAGTGTACCTCCATTGGGTATATCAGCATCATTGAGGCCGGTATACAGTTCAGTGTGAGAACAAAGTGAGCCCGACCTACTTCTGCTTCAGCTGGATCAATCTGTGCGTAGGTAGGACGCACTGAGGATGAACAATTGCATCAAGGTGCTTACCGGTAGTCAGACGGAGGCACGTATTTGGGTACTGAAGTGATCGAGAAAAATATCAGGCAGAACAGCGGAATGTATCTAAGCAAGAAATAACGCATTCCATGTATGAAATTGACATATGTAACCTTTGTGTCTCAAAATTGTTGTGCGAAATAACTTCATATCTACGAACGGCCTTAAGGCGCATACCACCGGCGTTGAATTTCTGAATAAACGTCCTTGCGGCATCCGTGTTCTCGGCTGATAACACTAGTACATTTTGACTTCACTCTTTCAGTTGAATGCATAAAAGAAATTCAGTTCGGTTTACGGGAGATGAGGTTGAGATGATGGTGATATCAGTCATGCTGTAGTCGTCACCCATTATAATCTCTTTACAAGGTTTGTTTGACACCTGATTTGTTACCTATATCAGCGTTAGGTTATTTGTAGATGTATCTTCTATGCAACTGACGAGAACCAATAGCGACCAGTTGCCAAAGCAAGTCGTCAGTTCTATGAAGACAATGCGCGTCATACATGACTGGTGAAATCCATTCTTTCAGGTAGATAGTGCCTGCAGTTTCTCGTCCAGCGCGACGATTCCTACGAAACGTGGTAACTTATTATGCTTATCTGAGGTACATCTCGTTTCGGTGACAGGACTAAAACGGGGGTTGGATAAAAAATAGGTCTAGAAATGTACATTTTACTAGTGATTGTACGTCCACAAGCATTTCAAAGTGGTGCTAGCATTATGAAATGGCGTGGCGAAGTGTTAGAAGGATGGCCTACTAGTGGTGGATATTTAGGTGTTGACGCACTTGACGGACTATCCATATCGGGACTTTCAGTTCCAGTATCATTTATACCATGGATGAAAGGATAGTTCATTGCGGCACTATTACGCAACGCTTGCAAACAGCGAAATCTAGTAAGTGTTGCTTTATTCAAAGACAGCAGTGAGCAAGCCACTTATTTTTACTTGCGAATGGTTAGGTTTCAGGATATGACCAGGCATTAGGTTCATACGACGGAGGAATGACTGGTGGTTTGCCAACATATTGCGAACCCAAGTCAAGATTCCTCAGCAAACAACATATATGTGTTGTATTTGGGAATTTGTTCAAGTAACCTGGATATGTGACTGTTGCATATAGTCACTACAGGTAAAGGGAGTCCTCATGGTTAGAATAGCAGAGCACCACCTGTTCAACCTTATCTTCGACAAGAATATTTGAGCTGCTATCCCCTACACGCTTTTGAACTTCCAATGCTTTGTGTCCTGGACTTTCTAGAACCGATGCCTCTATTGATGGAGAGGGGAGGCTAGGACTAATTGAGGTACGTTCGGCAACAACTTCCGGTTCAGCTGGAGAAACATGGGTACAAATACCATTTGTAATGGTAGGCGTGGTTTGTCTTCTGGATAGACGAAGTACGTCCTGTCAGTTATAACTTGACGCTATAGAGATCTCGCGGATCAGTTTAGATCGATGATGAAGATGGTGCGGTTGATGCTTGTGTTAGAGGTGCAATTCCTTACTCGCGAAATATGGGTCCGCCGAACTTCTTTACGCCTTACCCGCTGTTGCATTGTATGAATTCGCCAGCTAGGAACCCACTACTGGACCGCAATGAGAGCGAACAACATTTATTAAGCCTCAGACAAAAGAACCGGTGTTAAGTCGCTCCGGACGACTTGGATAATCCACCCGGTGACGCGTACTTGACAACTCCACTAACGCTTATTTAGGCAGCCGAGTTAATCGGACTGTACTCCGAGCCCAAAAACTTTGGGGAAGGCGATCGAAAGGGTTGGAATTTTCATGGCGTTGTTTGTTAAAATTACAGTAATGGTGCTATCTCACCTTGAAGGTGAATCAACCGGACGCACGAATTTTTCAGCGGAAATCCGTTCAAATCAGAGTAGCCATACATAAGTCCGTAACTAGCTACCAGTCAACGGGAAGTTGGCTCATTTAAACAATGGGATGCACATGGAGATGAGAGCGTGGCAAACGATAGCAGGAAAGGACGCTTCAGTGGATAATCCACGATCAATATTAAAACGATAAAAAGCAAACACCGTATATGCAGCTATGGTGCAAAAATCATCACGTTCGTTTATTGTACACGGCAGAGATAAAAGAAGGCGAATTCAGGATCGGTATTCAACGAACAGACCAAGCAAGTCTCAACGAATTCACCGCTCTGCACCACACCAAACGAAGGACGACAAACGTGCCAGAGATGCTTAAATGAATCCAACAACTCACGCACTTTTACTCTGGTAGCTTTGGGGGAAAAGTTCTCCTGAACAATTACCATAGCCCATCGTCTATGATGAAAACAACTGCTTTACGTACACAACGTAATCGCTTACGTAATTCTTTAGCGATTGCATTAACGAGCACCCCAGAGGCCGCACTATTTTTTGATGAGGAGCAACCTGTCGACAAGCAGTGTCTGAAATGTTCAAGTTGTTAACCTTCCGATCCAGCCGTTCCAACATTTCGATAAGCCCACCGTTCTTACCGTAGAATTCCACCGCTTCACTCTCTTGGTCTGCTATTTTAAATTAGAGAATAAACACGGTTCAATCTTATCTTGTACTTGTTACATGCACGCAAATGCCGCCAAGATTACTGCTTCAGCACCAGGATTTTGCTCCTAACTGTGGCGGCGAAAATAGTTGTTGATCCTTATGTCGTGTGTTGTGCACCCTCTTGCCACTAACATGCCCTTTTGTATAAAGCTGAGCGCCTGCAATGACCAACGATTGTGTGGTTTTTTAAGGTTCTCCTCTACACCAGTGTTTTATTGATTGTCGGTTTTGCATACCTGATCCTGTGCACGCCTGCTGTATGTTGTATACGCGTCAAGGCCACCTGTGTGCCCCACACTCGTGCCAAGGCTCCAAGAGTGTTCTGATTGGTCGCGGCTTCAACGACCAACGGCTTACTGATCCATGTGCCTTAAAATGACCCGATTGCCTGTAAATGCGACAATACAGTATGCATTCTCAATGAGTCACTTGTCATCACTACAGTCGTTGTTGTCCGTGAGGCATGTAGCGGATGGGGCTCGATTACAGATACAACAGATAAAACAGTGCAGGAGGTCTGATATGAACTTCATGCTGCCTTCTTCAACCGCGCGACTAATTGCGCGCGGCGAACGCCTGCCCACTCTTCTAACAAATCATCTATTATTTCATTCTTCGCGGTCTTTTAACTTGGACCTTTTCGAGCATGTTTAACACATTAGAAGTTTCTACGCACTTCTCGTTCGGCGCGCATTCGAGTGCCGCTGAGTGGGCTGGAACCCACTTCGCGCTTTCTGTACTTCCTCCCTTAGTTGCTGCCGTTTGTCCCAGACTAGACTAGAGCTGACTGCTTATCATATTTCCTAACATTGCTGAAAGGACACGGTTTGTTATCAGACTCTACTATGTTCTCTAACTTCAATGTCTGTTGGACTACGCATCGACTGCTCTTCAGAAAAGGCGTTTCAAACTGTTGGTGAACAAGGGTCGAGCGCATACCCACTTGCCCACTACATGCCTAGCAGTCTGCTACACTAATGGGCTGTTTGACCTAGTGATCACTGCTGTGAAATATCTCGTTTTTTTAACGAATTCCGTTGAAAAGAAGTAAACAACGGAAAGGAAACTGGGCGGGCGACGTTTTGATTAAAGTGGCTGAATGTCGAGTGGAGAATATCCCCGCAGGCAGTAAGTACTCAGCTTTTCCATTGATTTAACCCCGCGGCTAGAGTCGGTAACTAGAATGAGTATTGTAGCGATCCCTTTTGTTTATTGCTAACTGCGTTCAAGTTACAGTTAACATTTTTACTCATTCTCCTCCCCAAAATTTGTATGCGCTCAAACGTTTGTTTGAACGAGTATGGTTACTGGCATGCCGCCCGCGCACTCGAACGTTTCTGCTCCGGTGTCTGCTCGTTTGACGTTTTGCTGCACTAACGATTCACCTTGCTCTTCGCTCGCTGTCGTCGATTTTACGTTTCGTCTACTCGTTGCGTCGTTCATAATTTACCGGCCATAGCCTGCCTGAACTCTACAAATCGGTGAGCCCGTTTAGGAAATATCAGTGTATACCTGAGTTCACTTTTCTCTCTCACCGCATTACATTTTTGGGTGCGTATATTTTATATACAGTGCATTTATATATATATAAATAAATTTATATATCCACTTCCAGTCGCTCGGTCGCAATGGACACTGAAGAGGTTAGGTCCAAATTCTCGTCTTCCTTATCGTTAGTCACGCTAGCCGTTCTCGCTTTTGGAGAGTTCGATACAGAGCTGTAGTTCGCTGTGCTGGAAATAGAGTTGGACAACCGGCGCATGACAAATTACACGGACAAGTTCTCGTAGCTTACACCGCGTCTTCCCCGAGTTATGCTGACCCTAACTAATGATACCTCACTAGGGTCGACAAGCGATCGTTATGAGTCCGCTAACCAAACGATTCTTAAGTAAAAACAACCATCCGGTAAAATGTGTTCGAAACAATTGTTCTAAGGGCTACAGTTGGGAGACAAAAAGCCGCCGGTTCTTCCTCGGAGGATGCGACATTTAGCAGGCAAATCACAGTTGCCTGAATTGTTTTTGCAACAGTTGTGGATACAAAGATTGCCTGAGTTCACACAGGGGCTACTTTCCGTGTTACCCTCACGTTCGCTAAGTGACCTAGCGTTTTCAGACGCCGTAATATATAAGCGTTTCCGAGGCACAGGACAGCCGGCAGTAAATGGGCAAATTGTTAACTCGAACAGTCCGGCAGTTCATTTGTTGGCCACGGAGGACGCTGAAATAGCAAGCCTTCGGAAATCGTTGGATTGCCGTGAACGCGACCCCTTAGAAACAAAAGCGGAGATAGTTCAATTGCGGCGTGAACTGGCAGATCTTCGTGCCAGCATTCAGCGCAATAGATCACCGTATAGACTTCTTCCAACGTGCACCCGATCACCTCCCGGACTAAAAACTGGCAAAGTTTGTTGGTATTATGAGACGCATGGCAGAAACGCTAGATAATGCCAATCTCTATGTAGCCCTCGTGCTAACAAACGTTTAAACTGGCAAGCCGGCGTGTTCTAGCGACGACAGCCTCAGACCAGTCAAACAGCGGTCGTCTTCTTTTTCTGAGTGATTTAACCTCCAAAATGCCACTTTGATCGGCACAGGAGCAGAGGTTAGTGTCACTCCGCATTCATTAACGGATGCGCGATCAGAATCCGGCACTAGTCTCCGAGCTGCAAACGGTACGCCCACTAGAACCATCCATCGTCGTCTGATGAATTTAAACTCTGGCCTTAGACGAGGGTTTCCCTGGGTTTTTCTTGTGACCGATATTCCTCTCCCTATAGTTGGTATCGACTTCCACCGACATTTCGATTTACTGGTCGGCGCACGTCGATCGCGTCCGCTCGATACTACGACAAAGCTAAACGTGAAGGGCAAGCCGTCGCAAGCGGCCGTGATCAGACCTATACTAGCCAATCCTATACTTTGCGAGCCTTACTGGAAACATTCATCCGAATTCCCCCAACCGATCCGCCCTGCTGACGAACTGTCGACCTTGCCAATCGATATCGCGCATTATATCGTCACACGAGGTTTGCCAATTCGAGGTCGTCCATGTCGCTTAGCTCTCGATAAGCTCAAAGTTGCCCGAACCGAATTCGAGCATATGCTCCAACTCGGCATTATCCGTTCGTCCAATAGTGCGTGGGCTTCGACGTTGCACATGGTGCCTGAAAAGATTGATAACGACTGGCACCTGTGCGGCGACTATCGAGCGTTGAACAACGCAACCACTCCCGACAGGTGTCCAATTCCTCACATTCAGGACTTTACGGCAAACCTGTTGAAGAAACAGATATTCACAAAAATCAACCTAGTGCGCGCTTACAACCAGATTCCTGTAGCCCACGAAGACGTCCCAAAGACGGCAGTCATAACATCGTTCGAACTTTTCGAATTCTTACGCATGCCGTTTGGTCCGGGCAACGCCGCTTAGACTTTCCAACGTTCTAGTCACGACGTGTGTCGTGGACTGCACGGTGTTTATCCGTACTTAGATGATGTCTTGATGGCTAGATCTTCGCAGAAGGAATATTGCGCACACTTGCGTACATTATTCACTCGGTTTCCGCAACATGGGATGACCATACACGTAGCATTCTTGGAACGTTGGGTCGCTCAGTTCGGTTGCCCGCTGTAGTGAGTACCGATCGCGGGCCACATTTTAAATTGGCCTTCACATCACTTCACAACGCACTGGGCTGTAGCAGAATTCGCACAACAGCTTACCACCCGGCAGCCAACGGGTTTGGTATGCGTTTTTATCAGCATTTGAAAAGTTCACTATCCGCTGTCAACAACCCTTCATGCCACGAGGTTTTGCCACTAGTCTTTTTGGGTATCCGTAACACGCTAAAGGCAGACCTTCATATCACTCCCGCCCAGTTAGTCTATAGGTGTTCCTTACGTTTGCCCTGCGAGTTGGTTGCCACATGTGCAACGGGACCTATCAAGTTCGCGGATTACGGTGAGCGCTTAGCTCAACACATGAGGTGACTCCGACCACTTCCACCGAGAGAACAGACGACGCCAACGTACGTACATCCTCGCCTGTCAACTTGTTTTCATGTTTTGGTTCGTGCGATTACTCCCCGTCGACCTTTGCACCCGCCGTATACCGGACCGTTCCACGTACTCGCACGCTATGTTACGACTTCCGTGTTGGAACGCAATGGTAAACGCGAGGTGATATCTATCAATTGAGTAAAGCCAGCGTTTATGGGGGTACCCGATAAGAAAACTGATTCGCTAGCAGCAACGCCCTCTCCAGTCGGTACATTACCTAGCGGTTATACTGATTCAGTTTCAGCTGAGACTCCGCCTGCCTCGACGGGGCCAAGCCCCCAGAGCAGACGCGGGCGAGAGTTGCGGAGGCCAGTGCGGTTCGTAAATTACGTGGACGTCCGCCGTATCTAATTTTTGTTGTCACGCCTCCTTACCAAGTTGATTTTAGCTGGCCTGACCTACAGCATACCGTCGACGAGACGTTTTCTTTCGAAAAGTAAAAAAGCCTCATCTTGTCGGACGTTATGGAATCGGAAAGCCCGGTGAGTTTGTCGTTTTCATGTCATGAGCACTGTACATTCTAGATACCTGGAATTAACCATCCATCATCTACATGGGGCACTGAGGGCGTGTGTTGTGAGAAGACGCAGGGAAGCTCGAATTCCTATGAAGATCGCTTACGACGGACGTGAACTAGGCTACGGTCTTACTAGGCCAACCACAACGTGTCTGTTACCAAGTCCCCATCTGCCTACAACTGTTTGCCAGCTCAAACAGGCCCTCCCAGCCATTTTCAGTTGTTTATCCTCCCCCTTCCACCGGAAGTGGATACGATCTCTGTGGCAGGGGTAAATTGCACCAGTCATGCTCGAGTCAACGGTCCCAGTTAACTGAAAGACTTCTAAATTATCGAAGCCAAAACTTTGATTGTTTTCTAGCGAGGGGCCTCTTTGGCGACCCTATTTGTTTATCGCTAACTGCGTTCAAGTTACAGTTAACATTTTTACTCATTCTCCTCCCCAAAATTTGTATGCGCTCAAACGTTTGTTTGAACGAGTATGGTTACTGGCATGCCGCCCGCGCACTCGAACGTTTCTGCTCCGGTGTCTGCTCGTTTGACGTTTTGCTGCACTAACGATTCACCTTGCTCTTCGCTCGCTGTCGTCGATTTTACGTTTCGTCTACTCGTTGCGTCGTTCATAATTTACCGGCCATAGCCCGTCTGAACTCTACAGTATATAAGACAACTTTCTTCGTGTGCAGTCAGCTTGCAGCTTGCAGTCGGATGAGAGGTCATTTGTTTTGCGTTTGTGCTTTGAAGCGAAAGAGCTAACAATTAAACTGCTTTTCCAACCAACGACGTAAAATTTTGAGTGGTTACGTGTTTCACGGGAAGTGGACAGTCAGATATACGCAAACTCAGCTCATCATTGTTCCCGCTCTGGCACAGCCTTATCAAATACACCTGTGTTAGGTCTACTATGCAGCGCGTTCATCAAAATGTGCACAGAAAAATCAAGCGCGTTAAACGGCTGTCGAAGATGTCCAGGTTAAACAACCTGGAGAGATAAAATGGTAGATGAGTCGTGAGGGTGCCCACAAGCATTCGCTCAGTGCAACCAGTTGCACGACTGAAGTAAGTAGCACTGAGTTCACGCAGAGCCTCTTATAGCGGGAGTACACGCAATCACGCGGGAAAACGGACATGCCGGAAAGCACAATTGCAGCCGGTATCCTCGGAGAAATCATTCATTCCCGTCTCTCACAAACCAGATAATAATAATGTATATTTCCCAACATCTATGCCGGAAGCACACTGGAGTATGCGCGATCATTGCAGATAATTGCAGGTGATATAAAACAACAAATGACTGAACAGTACTACAAACGTCAAATCAACCATCGAAAAATGAATATGTAGAAAAAATGATTGTAGATTACAAGCCTTTGACGCGCGCAGTAGGGAAATCAATAGTTTGCTGGCTGCGCTGATTCAGTCCAAAAATGTTACATCAATTTATCTTTTACAAGGGTGCGTGTAGTCGATGTTCAAAATAGTTCAAGGTTATTCCGGAGAGGATATCCAAATGCATCTTCGGGATGTTCCGCTGGTACGTGCTGTAACTAGCGTCAGGAAACTGTTGAAATAAGTCAGTTTTGGCAAGGAACGACGGAAAATTCGAAAATTCGGCGGAAGATTGGGCGAATCCCAGCACAGGACTTCGTCGATTTTTAGAAGTCGTCGAAAAGTTGACAGTCTCGCGAATCGCTCGGCCGAGACGAGGATTTGTGCGTCTACCCGTCACAGAGAATTGTCTCCCACAATATATGTTTATGGGACTAATGGAAGGAACACAATCTTACGTGTTAATTGAGAGAATGTGGAGTTAACACACTTACTATGACGAATAATGTGCATGCAACATTCTTAGACAAAGACTATGCAATATTAGCATTCTTGCTTCGGAAAATAAAACATGACTCTGCCAACTAGTTATTGCGGTACTTCGCGATTTACTCAGGATCTACCCAGACATTCGAAATACTGAGTCGACGATCTTGAAGACCCCATGAAAGGTATAGCTCACAGAAGGTCACTCCGCTGGATTTACTAATGAGCGCTAATTTTACAGTTTCCAGCAATTTGGGTGGTGTATGCACATTAGAGCTATCAGTTCTTGAAACAGTGTATCACGTGACACCTGCAGTGGGCCATAATATAACACCGCCATCCATCTCTACCTGAGTGAAAGTTGTTATTGCTTCGACCCAGACTTTTGCTGGCAGGCGACATGGAGTTGTCTATCACATTGTTGAATCCAATGTAAATTCCATTGCCTTCAAGCCCGGATGAACGCTTCTCGAAGTGTGCTGCGAAACAACGCGCAAAGTACAGGTTAAGAACGCAGGCCCGGACAGGAAAACAGATTTTCCCCGCAAATTACCGTCAGCGGGCTCGTTCTTCTTAATTGTTGGGAAGAAGGAGGGTGTGCTTCGGAGAATGCCAATTACTATTGCGAGCCAGTGCATATGCTGTTTTCATCGTTTAATCGCTCGATTTAGCCTACCATTTGCTACGTTTCATCATATTTGATTGCTCTGAGACGCTTCCAACATAATCTGTTAAAAAAGTAATATCCTGCGGTAATGCTCACTAAGTCAACTAATCTACAGAAAACGCCAGTCGCAAAGTGATCATCCTTGCGCAAAAAGGCTTAATGACGTTAAAGAAAGATTCACCAACACTTACATCACTCTTACTATTGCTGAGTAGTCCAAAGCCACTGCCAGAACGCCAAACTCAACAGCACATCTTAGCGTATCACACGAGCTACAAACTAAATCCCGCCCAGTTCTCATCACCGATGTATTTGCCGATCAACCTAGAAAAATGGCGAACTTAGAGGTTGAAATGGCGAAACCACACAGTAAGTACGAGAAGCCTAGGAATATCTTGCACCAGCTAGATCCAGTAGTTGGCATTCTAAATGCCTCAGACAAAATTCGCCATCAGACTGATACTCCTAGTCATGAAGGTCACGTAGCTTCTGGGATTTTTGCTGATACAGTAGCTACGGAATTGCACAAGCAGTTTTGTCGCGTGAGCAAAGTGGTGGTGCTTAACGTATCTGAAAGGATACCCTTGTTTTCCGTGAAAAGAGTCTTACTCAAGGCCAGTAGGATGGAAGAACGAAAGCGCCATTGTCCAAGACTTTGCAGGAGTGTACGGCAAATATGCTGTCCATTGTTGCTGTAGTTCACAAGCGAAATCACAGCGAACGAATTTGTCAGAAGACAAGAGCAAATCGAGCGTAGCACAAGGTTTATGTCCACGAAAACGTTTGGTGACAATATGCCACTCTAAAGGAAAATATTACGAGCTAATATTTCCCGAGGAGAAAAGAAATAATGTGACAGTCAATAACCTCACTGATTTGATTTTTGATATGGAATGCTCCGAGAATCCTCTAAATCAGCACGTTGCAAATGGAAACGGCGCTACTATACTCATCCAGAAGGATACTGGGAATCAAACCACGTCTAGGTCTGATGACGCTGGGTGCATCCAGTCTTCCGCAGCGAGACTTACAGATAATGCTGAAAACACAATTTTTAGCCCTCGACAACTTTCTCCGTCAACCAAAGCGTTGACTGGAAAGTGTCCTAGAACTGATGCATAAAAATTCACCCAGTGCACTGGAAGCAGCAAATTAAACCCTCTGATAATGACACGGCTTAAAGAGCGAAGCAATCTATTTTTCGCCACGAGTATTCCCCTATATTACCTGGAGTAACTGTGAATAGCAACAGCAAATCCGAGGCACCTGTTAGTTCACAGTTAGCCGCCATTAGGTTCTCAATCCATCCTGGGCCAGATGGTACCCCACGAGTGGTCGTCGAGCAAGAAGGTGAGGATATACTCTTCCATTCACGTAATTTGCTCACCATATCACCCGCATCTAACACCTAACCTCCTCAGTGGAAAACTCAAACCATTATGCCTTGTCGCAAGAGTGGTCCCAAAATCCAGCAAACTATTGAGCAGATTCCACCGCAGGGTTTTGTCAAAGGTTCGAAAACATCGAAAAGTTGAACATCTCGCGAACCGTTCAGCTGAGACGGAGTTCCGTGCTTCTACCCGTCAGTGAACACTTCTTCACTGGGTGGATAATTTGGGGATTGGGAAGAAGAACGTGATTCCACACGTTAAAATGGGGGGTAATAACATTTAATATGAAAAACAATGTGCTGGCGGTATTTTTTGACAAAGTACTCACAGGATAATATTTTTGTGATGATTAATGGAATATATAACCCTATCTACTGTTTTCTGTGGTATTTTGCTATGCACTGGGGATTTATTCGGGCGAACGTAGAATTGAGTCGACGGTTTGTAGGGCCACATGAAATGTGCGTGTGATAACTAAAACTCATATGACGTTGTTCTGCTGGACTCATTATCAAGCGCCAAGTTCACATTTCCTAACAATTTGGGCGTAGCATATACATGAGTAGACGCATGTCATTAAAATAATGTTGGGTTTCAAACGGTGTGGTGTGCGCGCAGGATGCCAAGTGTCAAATGATCTTGTGAGTAAACCATGTGACAAACCATTTCAAACAGGCTGTTTCCGAGGGGATTTAAACAGCGGGGTGGTTATCTACATAATGCGCATCTGACGGCTAAATGTTTCTCGGACCACACTCAAAGAGGTCATCAGGTGATACAGAGATTTTGAAGATAGACATTGAGTTTGTTAACGTAAGATAGCTGTCTAAACCTAATTTAAAACGCTAGATGTTGTTGCTGGCTCTAACTTCATTCGGAAATTTATTCCAAATGTAGGAATACTTTACAAAGAAGAAGTTTGCACGTATATTTTTCCGTGATATATGAGTTGGCAAGGTGGGACCCTTCTTTCTTTGACTACATGGAAAGCTGTGTTGTAAGTGGATGGTAAACGCTGTGGTAATCACATTTGAATATATGAGTTTATACAGCAGCGTAAGGTTTATCTTTAGTCTACTCAACCAAAGTGGATCAATACCAAGTTCTTGGCAGCGTTGCCTGTAGGTGAGCGAAGAAGAATAGCCTAATAAGCTTTTGGTAAACGATCGTTGAAGGTTTTCTAACACAAGCCTATCAGACTTGCGTAGATGACAGTAAATGAAGGTGCAATACTCGAGTTGAGGCCGAGCACACATTTTGTGAATCGTCAGCTTCGCAGCTGGTGGACTGAACGTCTTTTTGATACAGGCTATTGTTCTTTTAGTTTTTGCTATCTGAAAGCATACTTGTTCGGAGAAATTAGAGGAGATTGAGCACCGTAGTTCTAGATCTCTGACCGAAGTGGCTGTATCAACATTACAACCACCTAGTGAGAGGGAGCCATGAGGGCAGTTTAAAACCATGAGTGATGATGTTCACTTTGTTCACTGAGAACGACATCAACTATGTCATGCATCATAAATGCGATGCGCTAGGTCCTGTTGCATAGTTTGCGGACAGAAATTGATGCTACTGCCCCGAGGGAATGTGTAAACGATTTTGATATCGTCAGCAACCGGAAAGGGCTTGCCATGTGTATTAACGTCGCATAAGTCATTTATGTACATTAGGAAGAGCAACAGACTCAGTACGCTTCCTTGGACCACCCCACTAGTCACCGGTTTTGGTGTTGAGTAGTGTTCTCCAGTTTTGACTGTTTGAGTGCGACCTTCAAGGCATGACGACAACCAGCTATACAAGGGATCTTGCGTGCCAGAAGATGCTATTTTGATTAAGAGGCGCTCACGAGGCACACGCAAGAGTAGGATAATTACCGCATTTCCTGCGTCAACAGACGTCGATACATGGTTTAAGATTCCCAGCTGACCTGCCATGCAAGAGCGTTTACTAAGGAAACCGTACTGTGAAGTGTTAAGAAGGTTTTCTGTCCTTAAGAACTCGACTTTGTGCACCTTTATTATCCTTCCAAACAAACTGACGTGTTGTTGATGAGACGATAGTTACTAACGTCCTGCCTTGGGCCACTCTTGTGGCGAGGCGTAATGATGGTGGTTTTCCACTGAGGAAGGAAGGTGCTGGATGAATGTGCTATGGTGAACAAATTAAGTATATGGAAGAGTATATAATTAATTATAACCCCACATCTTATCACCTGGCGTGTGAACTTACACTCCTTTCCTGCTCTCCATAAATATCCATTGTGCGAGGGAAATTTTCCACAACGGATGGACGCACCGAACCTTGTCTCGCCTGAACGGTTCGCGAGATTTTCAACTCTCTGATGTTTGCAAGCAATCCACGAAATCTTGCGTCGGATTCTACCAGAGCGTTAGCTGGATTTTGGGATTCCCCGCCCTGCCTCGCCGACTCCGTCCTATCTCAGCATTTTCCGAACGGACATCTCATCCCCTAATGAAGAAACACTCGAAAGATGAATTTGGAGATTATCCCCGGGGTGACCTTCAACTGGTAAAATATTGCCCCTTTACAATCTTGTTAAATTAAATTAGTGTAACGTCCCATTTTTTGGACTGGATCCGTGAAGCAAGCGAGCTGTCTACTTTTCTGTTGCCTGCGTCAAAGTTTTATAAACTACAGACATTTGCTTTTTGACCACGTCCTTCTTGACAGCGAGCTTCACGTTTGTGCTACTGTCTACTTATTCTTTTTGTATCGTTCGCAAATATCTCCATTAATCTCGCATAACCCAGCGTGCTTCTGACATACGAGTTGGGAAATATATATTATTTTTCATCCACTTTCGTGGTGGGACGTAGGATTCAATCAAGCACTATGCAATCTTGCCAAATGAGGTGGGGTTTACAGAGGCTATCAGAATATTCCACCTACAGTTTGGCTGCCAATATTATATCGTGCGTTCTGTAAGTTGGGAGGTTTCCATGGTTCGTAGATCAGTCGCCGGCGACATTGATGGTCAGCGTGGACTAATCAGCCAAATGAAAGGCTGTCAAGCGTTGTTAATGCAGCTAGATTACGGTGCAGAGCTAAACTGCATAACAAACCTCATTGAATCAGTTGAGCGGTTGCCTCATCACCTGCAGGAAAGATGGGCAGAAGTTCTCGGAGATATAACTTTGCTACGTTTTGTGAGGAAAAGAGTGGCAGTTATTGCTGATTAGTATGGTCAGCTGGCCACTCGCCCAGAAAGCAGGACGCGTAACTCACCATAATAGTAATAATAATAATAATGTTATATTTCTCGACGCGGTACCGGGTTGTGGTCGACGCCATCATACTTTGTATCATGAGGATAAGCCCAAACAGGGTACCGTTGCTATTTTGTGCTTCGAAGTTTATTTACGGGGCAGTAGGTTTTCTGAGTGTAGTTGCCTCTTATATTAGTATTTGTTATGGATTTCTGGTAAGAATATTTAGGATGACCCCAAAGAAGGCGGTTACGGTTCCATGGCTGGAGCTCACGGCAGCCGTTCTATCGTCCGAGCTGATGTACTTTCTAATTCGTGAGTTCAAAACTCTGATACTTAACGTTTTACTGTGGGCAGATTCTACAATACCTACAGAACACATCATCGCGTTTGACAAATCGTGTAGGACTTATCTCCAACCTTCAGAATTAAATCTGTCCGATGTGGCTTCTGGGATAGTGTCACAGGCCTCGACCAAGGAGGTAACCTCAGGTAATGGCGTCCCAGCCTCCTGTCAAACCCAGAAAAACAATGGACGAAAAGGCCAACTTTGTGCTTGCTGAAGGAAGATTCCTAAATTAGGCGCACTCATGCGATTACCACGAAATCGGATCTTAATTTTATAATGGACCAGCTGGCACCAATGTACTCTAGGAGGATTAAGTTACTAAGGGCCATCGCTTGGTTATCACGTTACGTTGACTTTTTGTCCGTTGTGATATCCGCCAGACGAAGCGTATCATTCAGAGTAAGAAAACTTCCTACGTGCTGAATTAATGCCTTTTGTCTCAAACTAATGAAGTTCGTGCGAGAGCGCGAGTTCTCCAAGAAACTCAAGGTCCTGTGATCGTCCACCATAAATCCTCGTAAGGTAGGTAGACTTGAAAGACTGAGGCCAGCGTTGATATGTGGAGTACGACATCTTGGCGACTACATAATGGAGACGGTGTGAAGCTGGTGATTATTCCTTGTCACGGCACTGCCAAATGTTTTTTGATACGTCAGTACCAGGAAAGCACACGGGTGCCTCCCATGTACCTACCAGCACCGGTAGGCGGCTTTGAATTCAAAAAGGCCGTGAACCAAGTGTTAAGTGAGTGCTGTCACTGTGAAAGGGTTCATGCTGAGCAGTGCACTCAAACGATGGCGCGATTTCCGTCTAGGTCAGCGTCGACGGACGGTTCCTTATTCAGGTATTGTGGGGCCCGCTCAAGGTGCCCATAGAAAAAAACGAGCCCGAACGCTTTGACTGCAAACTTACCTATCTACAGACTCACATTCACATCTAAATAGCCCATTCCATCTCTACGGACGCTTTTCTAATAGCTAAGTTGCGATTTTTGGGAAGTTGGGGCAAGCCGAACGCCAGTTACGGTGGCAACGGTTCCAGCTTTGTTGAAGTCGACTTGGAGTTTTGGAGACGATGGCGGCACCAATATCCGCCCCAGTCACACATTACATCTGAGTGATTAAAGTCTTCGAGTTGTCTTAAAGTAGGCAATGTAGTTTTTCACGTAAAGGCCTCAAGATGTGTTTGGCCTTACGGTATAATCATCGAGTTGTTTCCTGGTGACGACTAAAATGTACGCCAGGTGTCGGTTAGAACTTCAGATAGCGTCGTACGACAGGATAGCAGATAACTTTGTTTTCTGGAGGCGTCTGCAAAGTAACACAAACTTGTTACGAATAAAACAGTGAGCGTCGGACTCTACGTCGAACCGGTCGTTGCCGCTGTTCATATAGCTGCCTTGAGTTAGAAAAACCAGACGGATTGCAGAGCCCAGTGTTGATTTTGTCAAGGTCTGTCATGTTATCTTGAGATTGTCGGGCTTTGATTGACGTTGAATGGTGGCCTCACGCATCATTATTCTTACATCAACTACTTTGGCCGTTTCCCTTACCCCTCTTTAGTCCAAGCTCTGTAAACATCTAAATGCCGAGATTAAACATTTTTCTTCCGCGCTATTCCTTGAATAACTTATGATTCCCGTCGTTTTTCGATGCGTAAACAGTCGTTTTGCTCTGACCCAACCAATGATCAGTTGTTTGAGTGAGTTCAACAAGTTTCATCGTCCATCATTGCTGATGGGTGTCCGGTTGTCGATTTGTTGTACAGGCACTTTCTTTAATTTCTGAGGATTTTTACAGTCAATGTGAGAGACTCCATTTTCTTATATGTTGATTCAGTTGGTATCGTATTAAATCCAGTCATTACGAGCGCCTTCTTGTAAACCGTTTCGAGGATAGATTATCTCTGTCGTTGAAGATTGAGAGACACTTGTGGGATCAACGGATTACGTGTAACTCGGTGTGAACTTGCATCGTTGATGAACGTTTCAACTGCCTAGTGCTCCTAAGCCATCGGAGTTAATGAAATCGTAAGACGTCTGGTGAGGATTTCGCAACTGTCCGGTGAAAACTGAGCAGTGTGAAATATCAGTATCATCCATGCATCCTAAACGGGAAATTAGTGAGTCCTTATCGCACCGACAACCATTCGTGTTAACGGTGTTACCACAGTATCCACAAGGCACCCCATGTGAACATTTTTCTCCCACCCTGTCTGTTTTGCATTGCGGGAAGTAAGAAGGATGAAGTCTGTCTACAGTAAGGCCGCTCTACCTTTCTCAATGGACTGGTGTATGAAAGATATAACCTTGAAAATGCAGCTTCTTGTTCTGGGGTTTACATCACACAGCTTGGCCAAACCCTGATGCAATATCTTGCGATCCAGTTGGGATGCTTTATTATCACTTACGGTGGACATTTGACGGAACATACTGCGTCTGGGCAGATTGTATTCAGCAAGTTATCGTCGACGGATTGAAAAGCGACCTAGACTAAATTCGGTCACAGTTAACAACAATCTACTGTATGGATATAGGTGCTTTTTGAATACGGACAGCATATAAATGCATGATAACCACATGGCCCTGTAAAAATTGCATTCATACGTGTCGTCACTGATGTTCATTGCGTACTGTGTGCCCTCATGTCTTACTCGGAGCTGCCAACCGATATTACATAGAGTGTGTTTACATTGAACCTGTCCGGTCGTTTGAAGTGCAACACAGGAGAATGTCCATCGAGGTGATTCGGTGCCAGATGACTGGTGAACGTTGTCAGCCAAGACAGTGTATTCCTTACGTACACGTTGACACTGAACGCCTTTTATTGGTTAAAACCGTGAGTGCACCGTATGTCAAACGCTTGCACTAGCCACTCGTTGTAGGACCAAATTTTGCTAATGGCCGTAGCTAAATGATATTTTGGGTGATTGCGTTTCTTTGGTTGCTCATTGGCATTTTTCAGACGGTTTTTTTATTTTCGAAGCGAACGACATTTCAATGTGCATGTATGGCCTACTTAGGCTTTATATAGGGCCATTTGCACATATGGTAGTTCACAAAGCTATGGCTTTCCGCTTGATTATTGCAACGCCTAGGTTGAACCTTCAAAACAAAGAAACGAAAGCGTTCACTAACTCCTCCGAGCTATGGCAAGTAGCTATGCAATGAACCTAGTATCAGTTTCCAGATGAGTCCGTCTGAATGGTTAATTACACAACCTTGCATGTTTCCTCACAGCATCCCGAACTTGCAAGTGGCGTAGCATAATGTCGTACCAAAGGACCACTAGTGCTGCGCGCGTTGGAGCCGCCACGTTGTCCATCGCAAACGTTGCGAGACGTATGTTGTCCACCATCACCTCACGGAATGTTTCGAGCAAATGACGCAGGAAAGTTTATTTCTCACTTCTAACACAGGCATACATCACGGGTCGCCATGACACATCCCGTCTGTAACCTGAAAATGATATGGCTTCAGGCTAAAGCAGCAAATGTGGACTGATAGAGGACATATTGTGACGGTTGGTTACATAAGTGGCGTCAGCGTTTGGCACACCAGGGAAACGTCTGAACAACTGCAATTGATGGCTACTCGCAAAACATATACGTTTATCAATTATTGTCGTCTTTGGTGATACGCAGCAAACCGTTTTTCTATACATGATTCGGAAGTTGTGGCAAATTTTCTGCAAAGTTAACGTATACAAACCAAATTATCCACCACCGGAGGTCTTAACCGATGACGGATGTTGCGAATATCCATGGACGTTATGAATTATCATGAAAATCCGCGACATAATGTTTTGACTCAGTAGGTGGGGTGCTGTAGTGGGACGGGTGCCTGGAATTGCTCACTTCACTTGGAGAGAGCTGAAGATTTGTTAGGCAAGTACTGCATATGGAGGCAATTGTGCTGTGGTTTTGCTCCAGTGTGAAAGAGCTAACAACTGATCTGATTTTCCCTTTAACGACGTTGAAGAGTGATTGGCAGAATTTATCACAGAACTCATTAAGCATGTTGTAGTCCACTGCTCTTGCTCTTACGTCGCTTGTATCTTATACACCGGTACGTCACCTACCAGTTAAACTCGGCAGCAGTCGCACTCACATTATCATATTTCAAGCGTCCACTGCCTGATTTTTGGTTGGACCACGCACGTGCAAAACACTTTTATCTTCCATGTATCTGTCTTAACAAATTCCGAACTCGCTGAATCTCAGGAATTCTTGATTTTCGAGGACAGCTTCGGAGCCCTGCAAATAAGTCATAACCTGAGAGGGAATGTAGGATGAAATCGACTTCCACTGCATTAGGCCGACAGAATACGTGTCAGGGCCTACCCCATCAACTTTACATATCATGCATACTTTATTAACAAGAGACGGTGAAATGCTAACACACATAAACAACTACTTCATAGGGGAACGCATTTGCACCGTCACAATGCCAACAATTGAAAATTTCTATCTTGACCCCGAGTGGAGGATAAACCTGTTAACGGTCAACTAAAGCAAAGCTATTCAAACCTTCATCGCGTCTGTCATTGAAACCGATTATTCTACCAAAATAGCACCTGATATTTACTGATGTCTAGTTTATTGCATTCAAACTGCACATTTCACTTCCTGCAGATAAGTCCCAGCACACAAAGCTAAAATGTGATAAAAAAATAAAGGTGACTCACGCACAGTAGTTCATGAAGGTGTATTGATCTAGAGTTCCACTACACTGAATGGAGGTACTCGATGGATACGGCCCGTCGTGCTGTTCCGAAGGGACCGGGGTTCATAGTAGAGATATTTGGGAGGGCGAATGAATCCACGAATACGTTGAAATATTCGCCTGGTTCCTCCAACCTTCAACCTTTCGGACATCAACATATAGGGACCACGGGGCTTGACCACGGTACACGACATGGAGAAAATTTGTATGTTGGTGATTCTTTCGATTTGTGGTGGACATGTGGGTGTGTGCTCGACCATCGTCTATCAGCAGCTTGTAAACGTCCTTCCTGAAGAGCTGTCGACATCAGTGCCTACAGGCGTCGAAAAGAAAGAGCGCAGTAGAGTTTGGAAACAATCGGTATTTTTCCAACCACGTTTGAAAATACGAAAATTAGTTCGTTCTAGCCCAATCTGGGACCAACGGCAGCAATCAATAAAAGACAAAAAGGAGCGCAAGGTGGACTTTAGCCCATTCGGCCGCACTCAAAACCTCATTAGGCGAGAATCGTGCGGAAACTTCAAGTGTGTTGAACGGCGCTGGAAAAGGTTCACGAGGAACGACCTTGAGGAATGAAATAATAGGTGTGTAGCGCGGAATCGAACTCAACACGACGTACGCCATTTTGTTTCAGTTGTCTCACCGTCTCTTTCCTATTTCTTACAGAGCATACTGTCGACGTCGTGCACACTGATCAAACACTGAAAGACTCCCACGAAAGAGACTAATCGGTATGTGTACATTCACTCTCTGATCTGTATGTTAGGTGTCACGTGTTTCATAAACGTTCCTACCCGAATCACGCCTCTCGCCTTCTCGCTTGCCTGTTACATTTGGAGACCCTGCCAGGATGCTGAAACATCCTTCAAGTGAAGAGAACTCACCGACAGAATCGAGCACAGGTATTCTACAAAGAATTTTGGACCTATTCACAGTGTTGACATCATTCGTGCGCTCAGGAGTCATCGTGATGGAGACTACAGAGAGGGTCACAGCACCCGAGAAGTTTCATCTGGGCGGAGACTTCTCAAGCTGGGAGATTCAGGCGCGCCAGTATGTGAACACATTTGAAACCGCCCGTCAGCCAGATGCACTGTTAAATTTATTGGCAGGAGAGGCGCTCACAATTACACTGGAGGACTAAATCGTGGAGAACCGCGTGAACGACCATGCGTATGAACGTCTGAAGAATATGCTGACGCCTGAGGTTCTCTCGCTTGACTAGAGAAGGGAATTCCACGAACGCCGTTAACGTCACAGTGAGGACATCCGGACGTTCGCGCGACACCCAAAACGCCTAGCCCGCCGAGGGTTCCCATCGGAACCTGTCAAGAAACGAGCCGAGCAAATTCTGGAACGGTTGGTGGGAGGAGTGACGTCCCGGAAGGTTTGCAAGCAGTTCTTGAGGGAGCCACCCACCGACCTGGAACACGCTATTGAAGTCGGGTGACGTATTGAAACGATCGCAATCAGCCTGGAGAGAAATTTTGGCACCCAACATGTGGCGAATGCTTCTGTTCAACAGACAAGAATGAACCATCAACGCAGGACCTGGACCTGAGGACGGAGTCATACAGGTTGGTAAAGAGGCGGCTGTTATTATTGCGACCGTTTTGGTCGGTTCGCACAGACGTGCGGCCACAACAACAGAAGAACCTCAGGTGATTCAGCGTTTACATTTCACTGACTGACTTCTAACGGGTTAGTTCGAAATGACGCAAACACTGACCAGTTGATTCATTCGACGACAGGGTTGTCACAAAACCGTAGTTTACTCGTAGCTTCGATCACCATAAACGGACAATGTTTCCTGTCTCGTAGATACTAGGGCGTTCTGCAGTCTCGTAGAATCGATGGTAGCGACCCGTCTAGCAGGACACAACTGGCGCCGTTCATCCAACAAGCTGTTGGCAGTGAATGGGACACCCCTCACTGTTCGGGGACGAGTCGAGGTTGATTTACATATAGCCGGAATACACCTCAGACAACAGGTGTTGGTCGTCGATCACTTACCATAGGACATGATTCTGGGAGTAGATGTCATGGAGAGATTTAACTGTCGGATAGACTTGGCCCAGAGAAAACTGTTCGTTAATCAACCAACAACGTGGCGACGTGGGTTGAAAGTAAGGACAGAAGAATCACAGACGAATAAAGTGTTCACTGTAGCCCACCACGCAGACAATATCGAATCACAAATATCTGAAATGTACAGGGTTCCAATATACGAGCCGGAGAAGGGGACGAGCTACCTAAGGACGGTGTGGCAGATGTGATCAGAGAGTATGTAGATGTGTTCGCGTGGAGTTCGGCAGGACCAGGGAGGACAGACGTAATAAAACATCAGATCGATACAGGAATATGCAGGCCGATACGAACTCCACCAAGACGGATACCAGCCCACTATCAACCAGAACTACAGGAAATGATAACGCAGATGCTGGAAAACAACATCATCCAGCCCTCGAATTTACTGTGAGCAGCCCCAGTAGTTCTAGTGAAAAAGAAGGACGGAAAATTGCGCCTGCGTGTCGATTACCGACTCCTAAATAGTGTCACCAAGCGGCAATCGTTCCCCATTCCACGTACAAATGACGTACTCGAAGCGCTGGGCGGTTCCAGTTGGTTTGGTACACTAGACCTTGCATCTGGTTACTGGCAAGTAGATGTTGACGAGACAGACAGAAACAAAACGGCCTTTACTCTACCGTCTGGTCTGTACGAATTCCAGACGATGCCGTTCGGGCTAGTGAACGCACCGGCTACATTCCAGCGCCCAATGCAATCGGTACTCCGTGACCTCATACCCCGGAAGTGTTTGATATATCTAGACGGCGTCATCGTTCACGGTACATCACCCCAAGAGCACCTTGCCAATTTACGAGCCACTGTGGACCACCTCCGCCAAGTTGGCCTCAAGCTGAACCCGACTAACTGCAGATTGATGCAACAGGAAGTCAGTTTTTTGGAACACACCATATCTAGGGATGGCATTCAGACAGACCACACAAAGACGATTCAGGTGGAACAATGGCCGATACCACTGACGGTTGGTGAAGTAAGGAGTTTTCTGGGGCTGGCCTCGCACTATCGGCGATTTGTCTGCAATTTCTCAAGGATCGCGGGGACCCCTGAATGCATTATTGGAGGAGGATTGCGAGTTTACGTGGACGGAGACGCACCAACGAAGTTTTGACCAGCTGCGCAAGGCGTTGTGCCAATCTTCAATACTAGCTTTCCCGGACTTCTCCTGGGAGACTGGTGAGTTTATATTAGATACGGATGCGGGCGACCATGGTCTCGGAGCAGCGTTGTCTCAAAAAGACGAGACAGGAAAGGAACATGTGATTGCCTACGTAAGTATATCCTTAAACAAAAGAGAGAAAAACTACTGCACCACGAGAAAGGTTATGTTAGCACTAGTGTTCTTTTTGGAACAGTATCAACACTACCTGCTCAGAAGAAAGTTCACGGTACGAACCAATCACCAATCGTTAACGTGGTTAAGGAATTTCCGCGACCCGGAAGGCCAAATTGCCCGTTGGCATGAGTGTCTATGAGAGCACACGTTCGACTGCTACCACCGACCAGGT